>JBBPBX010029189.1:16144-31688 GCA_038048925.1 Garcialebias charrua | reverse complement strand
AAAAACATCAGGCATTCTTCATGTACTTTCCTAGCCTGGTTTAAACCAGACCCTTGTCCTTCACTTCGCTTTAGCCTGGTTTAAACCAGACCCTTGTCCTTCACTTCGCTTTGGACTAGGGTCTGGCATCTCTGCCATAGACAACGATTTCTCCTGGAGATTTTTGAATGGACCAATCAGAGAACAGGAGGCAGAGTTTTGTTAGTTTAGCCTGGCGAGGTCCAGGCTATCAGATAAATTGCTCAGAAACCACTCGGTGGATATTTTTTCTGCCACCAGTGTGTAATTATATGTCTTTAATTTACTGACTGTTGGCCTAGATGAAACATTTGAGATAAAATTCGATTTTTTATCATTTATTTTCGTAGCGCACCCGAGGCTGTTTGGAAAATATCAAACCGAAACTATTTAATATCCAGCAGATTTGACCATTTCGTGAATTGATTTAGGAACTGTTAAGCTCAGGAACACTTCTGATATAACGTCAGCTATGAAATATATTTTTTCTCAGCAGAGAAATAATAGTTTTTTACCTTGTTTTGATGAAAATTCGTTCGTGGCGGCAGCCATTTTGAATGACGACGTCAGTCGACATCGTTCAAAACTCCGCCTTCTGCTCTCTGATTGCTCAGGAACACTTCTGATATAACGTCAGCTATGAAATATATTTTTTCTCAGCAGAGAAATAATAGTTTTTTACCTTGTTTTATTGAAAATTCCTTCGTGGCGGCAGCCATTTTGAATGACGACGTCAGTCGACGTCGTTCAAAACTCCGCCTTCTGTTCTCTGATTGGTCCGGTCAAAACCTACCGGAGATATCCTTGTCTATGGGACAAGTCCCAGACTGTGCAGTGAAGGGAAATGAGAATTGAGCGGAGCTGTGCAGGAAGGCGAGGGCCAGGCTAGTACTTTCCTAACAATTTTGACTTAATCATCTTTTAAAGGGGACCACACATGCAAAATTCACTTTTTAATGTTTTTTTACTAAACTTTGGGTATTTACTTCATAAAAAAACAGTCCTTGTGCCAAAAAAATGCACCCAGTGGTTTATTTACTCTAAGTAGATTTATTTTACTGTGATGAAAACGGTTCGTTTTTGAAATAAAATGGAAGTCAATCGCGCCTGTGACGTCACAGGCGCGAGGACAACCCACCTCAAACCTGAGTCCAGCCCCTCACCTGGTTAGGCTCAACCCACTTCTGTATTAAACACATGACTGTTGTTTTTCATGATTTCATCTCATCTTTTGTTTATATGTTCTTAATTTCATGTGTACAGCACTTTGTTGCAGCTGTGTTTTTTTAAATGGCTTTATAAATAAAGTATAATTGTTATTTTTATGTTTTAGTTCAATTTTTAGTGTATTTGCGATCGCTGCCAACGCGCAGCCGGCAAAAATTAAACGAGCGGACCACAGGCGGAAGGACCGGGTTCGACGGGACCCTCTTCCGGCGCCATGGAGCGGAGCTTCAACTGTACAGCCTTGCTGCAGCCTCGCAGCAGCCTCGCAGCAGTGAGGACCTTCCCCTTACGGATTAATTTACGGGAGACACTTGGTGAACTTTGTGTTGTCTTGACTGGAACAGCGATAACGCCCAAAGTCTCCGAGCGGAGCTGGCGAAAACCGGAAGAGGAACAAGCTAACATTAGCTTCGGATTCGGGTGGTATAATGCTAAAAGGAGCAGCAAACTGCGGCGCGCTCAGACGGGTTTCGGTAAGTTATCTTAAGCTAGCACTAACAGTAAGTCAAATGAGTAATAAAAAAAGAGCTAATTTTAAAACAACAACACATTACAGATACTGGCTGTTATGAGGGCGTTAACAGATCTTTGAAGGGCGTGGACTTCAGAACTTCTATCAGAAACCGGTCGTTCAAAACGAAAGTTAAAACTGGCAGAATTAAAAAGGGTATAATTGATTATCTAAGAATTATTTTGTGCATTAAATTGAAGGAATAGGGTCTAGATAGCACACAGAAATAACATAAAAATTTAAAAAATGCATCTGAGGTCCCCTTTAAAGGGGACCTCAGATACTGTAAATTGTTTTAGAAATGTTCATGGTGATATCGAGGCAATTCCACAATCCTGTTCCCTGAATTACAACACAGCTCCTTCAGACTAAATGGAGGTTTTACAAACATTTCTATTCTATTATAATGACACTTTTTATAAAACAAATTTTAATTGAATATTTGGGGGTAATATTTTTTATGAGCTTTAATGACTTGTAAAATGCTATATTCAACCAAATCATAAAATTGTAATAATTTCAACTGAAGAAATTATATATTTGATGGGTGACCATAACACTTCCTACAAATAATTCTTATAGCTCTTTTTTGTAAAATAAAAGTAGAGTTTGTAATTGTTCTGCATGCTTTTTCACCAAACTTCAATACAATAGATTAAATATGGAACAATCATTACATTATACAATATATACAAAGCTTTGTCATTCAAAAACCATTTTACTTCATACAGTAATGCAATTGATTTAGCTACTTTTATTCATAAGTAATTTACATAATATTTCCATGTCAGTTTCTCATCAATAACAACACCCCAAAATTTTATTTAATTAACTCTATGAATTTCAATACTGTCAATTTTAAATGGGACTTTGATCATTTTATTTCTATTACTAAATATCATGGTTTTTTTTCTTCCAAATTTAATAACTTATTAAGTTGGAACCAAGTTTGTATTTTTTTTTTTTTACGAATTTTGCCTGTAGCATCTCAAACATCTGTTCAATATCTTCACCTGAACAAGAAAAAAAAGTGGTATCATCTGCAAATAAAACACACTTCAAAAGCCCTGACACATCAACCAGATCATTCATACAAAAACAACTTTGGTCCCAACACAGAGCCCTGAGGAACTCCACATCCATTAACAAACATTTCAGATCTTACATCGTTTACCTGAACAAACTGTCTCCTATTATTCAAATAACTGGATACCCACTGGTGCTAATCCTCTAATGTCATGTTTATTCAGTTCTTCAAGGAGAAGGTGTGGTCAATAGTGTCGAAGTCCTTTATTAAATCATCAAAAACACTAACACAATACTGTTTCCATGAGAGCCACTGATGTTGTGCATTTCAAGAGAAGACAAAACAGAATATAACGTCAAATATCTTTCCTATTTTGTATAAATGCTGAGTCAGCATTCACACTAGACGAAACAAAAAGAAAACTAAAGAAACAGGTTTGTAGGCTCAATCATCCAGGCAGATAACAATAAACAAAGGTTTAAATCATTTCATCTGGACATGCAGTTTCTTAAAAAAAAAAAAAAGAAAACCTGTGTGTGGAACGCGTCCTCCTCATGCTTCATTTTTGATTAAACTTGAAAGCGTGCTGCAATTCTTTTCTTCTGCTCCCGCCATGCCCACAGGTTGAGCATGATGGGTGCAACATTTTGAATTTTTTGCCATAATTCTGAAAACGTCTCGACTCCCACTCCATCCGTCTGAGTGACGTGAAGCTGCTGCACCAACAGAAAAGTGAATGGAACCATTAGTTGGCACCGCAGGGGAAGCTTTAATGTCCAACCTGTCACACGGCAACCTGATTTATATCAGGACTGTGCTCATGAAAATCAGCTTATTTTGATGTGAAACACACGTGCTGTGCAGGGACAGTCCATGATGTCAGCACACTGAAAAGATGGAAACACTGATGATGTTTTTAACACGAGGAGGCTTTTCTGTGTGGCAGAGGAGCTTATGTGTGGATGTTTATGAAGCGTTCACTCTTTTGTGATCCATTTTTTCTTCTGGACGTTTTTCGGCGCATCCTCGTCCCGCGGTTTTCAATCTATTTCAACAAATCATAAATCAAAACATTCAGCTCATTCATGAGAAGGGTGATATGACTTTTGGTGTTGGTACAACTTCAGCTTTTTCAAATATTTAGCCTTTTCTGCCATTTGAGCTCATTTTACATCCTTCCTGTTTACAACCGTTTACTGCTCCTTTCACATTTTGTTCTGGTTCAGCTTCCTTCTTGCCAATTTAAACATTGTTTCAGCTATTTTCAGCTATTTTCAGCTGTTTATTTAGCTGTTTTGAGCTCCTTTCTGGTTCTTTCAGCTAACTACAAGATTTTTTTTCTGCTTCTTCTAACTTCTTTCAGCTAATTTCAGCTCGTTATACTCCTTTCAGCTTCTTTCTTCAGCTTTTTCTACTATTTCTGCTTTTTAGCTGTTTTTACTTATTTAATTTTTTCAGATAATTCCACCTTTTCTTGCACTCATTTAAACTTTTCCTACCCAATTCAGCAAAAATGTGCTCTCTCCACTTCTTTCTGGTAATTTCAGCTTCTTTCTGCTTTTCAGCTGTTTTTTTTTTTTCTTTGCTCATTTCAGCTTTTTCAGATAATTTCCATGTTTTGTCTTCATTTCTGCTTATTTCAGCCTAATTGGGCAATCGTGTGTTTTTGCTGCTTTCTTCTGCTAATTTAAGCTTGTTCTAACTTTTCAGCTAGCCTTTTAGTGGTGCACTAATTTCAGCTGTTTTCAGATAAATTCAAGCTTTTCATGGTAATTGCTACTTTCAGCCTAATGTACTTCTTTCTACTAATTTCAGCTTGTTGTGCTCCATTTAGCATTTTCCTGCTATTTTCAACATTTTCTTCAATTTCAGCAACTCATTAGCTGTTATGATGATAAATTTAGCCTTTTCAGCTAATTCCACATTTTTTTAGGTCTTTTCAGCTCTTTCTACTTCTTTCTGGTAGTTTAAGCTTCTTTCCGTCTTTTCAGCTACTTTTCAATTTTCTTTTGTTTGTTTTTGCTTATTTCGAATTTCATTTTAGCTAATTTCTCTAATATCTGTTTGTTTGTGTGTGTGTTATTTTTGCTAATCTCTGCATATTTCATCAAATATGTGTTCTTTCTGCTTTCTGCTGCTAATTTAAGCTTGTTTTTTGATTTCAGCTATATTTCAGCTGTTTGTTTGTTTTTAAAGCTAATTTCAGCTGTTTTCAGCAAGTTCTTGCACTCACACAGCATTTTTGTAGAAAATGCAATTGATCTAGTTTAGTTATTGATTGAATGCATGACTTGGCTGACTTTGATCCTGTCTTACTGACATTTGGACATCCATTTTGTTACACCCTGTCAGATTAGAGGGACAGGTCCCATTCAGACACTTCTTCAGGGATTTACAGCTCACACAGACTGGGAGGAACTGGAAGGTGGTCTTGGAGGACTCTGCACTGTCCACCCACTCATGCAGGATGCTATCTCTGCAGGCCAGCAGCAGATTCACATGTGTCAGAGCCTATGGGGTCTTTGTCCTCTCTGACAGGTGAAGCAGGCGTCCATTGTCCTATGTCCCCCTTCAGCAGATGCACATGCAAACCAAAACACGTGCAAGTTCACATTTAGATCCGCAGACATGCTCACGTGCATTGTCGTGTCCAAACGTCCCCCCTCCTCCTCTCCACCTACCTACACACACAAATGATTTGTTCACACATAAACACACACACATCCCTCTGCCCGTTCAGTCTCAGTCGTGTGAGATGCACTCCAAAGTGGTCTGCCGACTAATCACCAGGTTTTTACGCCCACGCGTTGCTCATCTGCAGCACTCTGTGGGCGTTTAAGATAAGCCATTAAACAAAATTATCCTCTCAACAAAATAGTCATGTGTTGCTTGTAAATCCCAGACAGCCATTTTGTGTACAACAAATTAAATATCTGGTGAGTAAACAGGAAGTTGAAGAGGTAAACTCTTTAAAATGTGAAGTATTTATTTTACAGCTGAAAGGAGTGAACAGTGTTCATTTTGTGCCACGCTGCTGTGTGAATTAGTTCAATTTCCAATTCAGTTTATTTATACAGCACCAAGTCACAGCAGACGTCGTCTCAGGGCACAGAACAGACACTTTCATATATTTATAAAGTAAGTTAATTCTCAGAGTGGTGTTCTGTTGTTGGACTTCTGTGCTCGTCATGGATTGTCCATAACGAACACCATGTTCAGGCATAAGGGTGTCCATATGTGCTCTTGGCACCAGGACACCCTAGGTCGTAGTTCAATGATCGACTTTGTTGTCGTCTCATCTGATCTGCGGCCGCATGTCCTGGACACTCGGGTGAAGAGAGGGGCGGAGCTGTCAACTGACCACTACCTGGTGGTGAGTTGGCTCCGATGGTGGGGGAGGATGCCGGTCAGACCTGGCAGACCCAAACGTATTGTGAGGGTCTGCTGGGAACGTCTGGCAGAGTCTCCCGTAAGACGGAGCTTTAACTCCCACCTCCGGGAGAGCTTTGAACACGTTCCGAGGGAGGCGGGGGACATTGAGCCCGAGTGGGCCATGTTTCGCGCCTCTATTGTCGAGGCAGCTTATCGGAGTTGTGGCCGCAAGGTTGTTGGTGCCTGTCGTGGTGGCAACCCTCGAACCCGGTGGTGGACACCGGCGGTGAGGGATGCTGTCAAGCTGAAGAAGGAGTCCTATTGGGCCTTTTTGGCCTGTGGGACCCCGGAAGCAGCAGATAGGTACCGGCAGTCCAAGCGGCATGCGGCTCGGGTGGTTGCTGAGGCAAAAACTCGGGCGTGGGAGGAGTTCGGAGAGGCCATGGAGAATGACTTCCGTACGGCTTCGAGGCGATTCTGGTCCACCATCCGGCGTCTCAGGGGGGGAAAGCGGTACGCGACCAACACCATTTATGGTGGGGATGGCGTGCTGTTGACCTCAACTCGGGATGTTGTGAGTCGGTGGGCGGAATACTTCGAAGACCTCCTCAATCCTACTGGCACGTCTTCCACTGAGGAAGCGGAGCCTGGGGACTTTGGATCGGGCTCTCCAATCTCTGGTGCGGAGGTCGCCGAGGTGGTTAAAAAGCTCCGCGGTGGCAAGGCTCCGGGGGTGGATGAGATTCGTCCTGAGTTCCTTAGGGCTCTGGATGTTGTGGGGTTGTGTTGGCTTACGCGACTCTGCAATATCGCGTGGACATCGGGGGCAGTTCCCTTGGATTGGCAGACTGGGGTGGTGGTTCCCCTATTCAAAAAGGGGGACCGTAGGGTGTGTTCCAACTATAGAGGGATCACACTCTTAAGCCTCCCTGGTAAGGTCTATTCAGGGGTTCTGGAGAGGAGGGTCCGTCGGATAGTCGAACCTCGGATTCAGGAGGAGCAGTGTGGTTTTCGTCCTGGTCGTGGAACACTAGACCAGCTCTACACCCTCAACAGGGTCCTGGAGGGTGCGTGGGAGTTTGCCCAACCAGTTTACATGTGCTTTGTAGACTTGGAAAAGGCATTCGACCGCGTCCCTCGGGGGGTTCTGTGGCGGGTACTCCGGGAGTATGGGGTACCAGGCCCATTGATATGGGCTGTTAGGTCCCTGTACGACCGGTGTCAGAGCTTGGTCCGCATTGCCGGCAGTAAGTCAGGCTCGTTTCCGGTGAGAGTTGGACTCCGCCAAGGTTGCCCTTTGTCACCGATTCTGTTTATAACTTTTATGGACAGAATTTCTAGGCGCAGCCAAGGTGTTGAGAGGATCCGTTTTGGTGGCCTTAGAATCGCTTCTCTGTTTTTTGCAGATGATGTGGTCCTATTGGCTTCATCAGCTCGTGATCTACAGCTTTCACTGGAGCGGTTTGCAGCTGAATGCGATGCGGCCGGGATGAGGATCAGTTCCTCCAAATCCGAGGCCATGGTCTTGAGCCGGAAAAGGGTAGCGTGCCCTCTCCGGGTCGGGGAGGAGGTCCTGCCCCAAGTGGAGGAGTTTAAGTATCTCGGGATCTTGTTCACGAATGAGGGAAAACTGGAGCGTGAGATCGATAGGCGGATAGGTGCAGCGTCCGCAGTGAAGCGGGCGCTGTACCGGTCTGTCGTGGTGAAGAGAGAGCTGAGTCAAAAGGCAAAGCTCTCAATTTACCGATCGATCTACGTTCCCACCCTCATCTATGGTCATGAGCTTTGGGTTATGACCGAAAGAACAAGATCTCGGATACAAGCGGCTGAAATGAGTTTTCTCCGCAGGGTGGCTGGACTCTCCCTTAGAGATAGGGTGAGAAGCTCAGTCATCCGGGAGGGACTCGGAGTAGAGCCGCTGCTTCTCCACATCGAGAGGAGCCAGTTGAGGTGGCTCGGGCATCTGGTTAGGATGCCTCCTGGACGCCTCCCTGGTGAGGTGTTCCGGGCATGTCCCACCGGGAGGAGACCCAGAGGAAGACCCAGGATACGCTGGAGGGACTATGTTTCTCGGCTGGCCTGGGAACGCCTTGGGATTCCCCCAGAGGAGCTGCTCCAAGTGGCTGGGGAGAGGGAAGTCTGGGCCTCCCTACTTAGGCTGCTACCCCCGCGACCCGACCCCGGATAAGCGGAAGAAAATGGATGGATGGATGGAAGTTAATTCTCTGGGGAGCAGACTGCTTTGAGTTTGACTTCATCTCTCATCTTGAGCAAGCATGTAGGAGACAGTGGAAAGGAAAAAAACTCCCTCATGAGGAAGAAACCTTTAGCAGAACCAGGCTCAGAACAAGCGGCCATAGGCTTTGATCAGCTAGGTTTGAGAGGAACAGGAAGGAGGAACAGATACACAATGGCAGATCAAGAATCACATGTTAAGATAGAATGAGTATCAAATGAAAACTAGTCAATTGTGACAATTCATTTTAAGAAATTAGGTCAGTTTTTCCTCCACTAGTCCAAGTCTATGGCAGCATAACAAGCCAACACCCTAACTATAGGATTTATCACAAAATAAAGTCTTAAGCCCAGTCTTCAAACTGGACAATGTGTCAGCCTTACGGACAGAAACTGGAAGTTGGATCCAAGAGATCCCATTCTGCTTTTGGAAACTCTAGGAACTGCGAGTAAGCCTGCAGTCTGTGAGCAAAGTGCTCTGTTAGGAAAATATGGGACAATAAGATCTGTAATATAGACTCCTAATATAAGATGGAGCTAGGTTGTTGAGGGTTTTGTAGCTAGAAGTAAGATTTTGAATTATACAGGTAGTCCTCGACTTACGACGGCCTCAACTTACGACGTTTCGGGGTTACGAACGCCCTCCCATTGAAAAGCATTGTTCGAGTTGCGCAGTTTATGCGCCCTTACACCAAAAAATACGGCACCGAAACTCAGCGGAAATTTACAGGAGGGAGGGGGGAGAGTAACCAGGAGGGAGGGGGAAGAGTAGCTTGACGCACGCTCAGTGGAAACTTACAGGAGACCTCATTGTTTGGACAGGCAGACCGGAGCAGAGGAGGTTAGGAGGGGCTAATATGCTAACAGACCTTACTGTAAAACTCTGGACAGCACGTGGAAAAGTACAGTACAGGAGACCTTATTGTTTGGAGCGGAGGTTTACGAGGCAGAGAGGCTACAGCTGAGCAACGAGCTAACATGCTAACAGACCTTGCTGTAAACGCTGTGGACCGCATGAAGCTGCAGGAAGCAGCAGAGCTCGGAGGTGCACGAGCTAACATGCTAACAGACGGAGGAAGAATTCACCAACTCCCAGTAAGAAATTAACTATTTTTTTCCCCTTCATTATGGCTCAGAATGTGTTTTTTGATAATTATGTAGGGTAATGTGTTAGGATAGGCTAAGTGCTTGGTAAAATACAGTACTTTACGTATGAGGTGCCGTTTGGACGTATTTTCCGACTTATGTCGATTTTCGAGTTACAACGCGACGCAGGAACGGAACTCGTTCGTAAGTCGGGGACTACCTGTATTCTGAATTTGACAGGAGCCAATGGAGAGAAGCTAAAACTGAGAGCTATGGAGAATTACCGTACTCCCTTTTGGAATTTTGTAAATAAACCCACGTACACAGAAAGATAAAGTTTGTGTCAGTGTAATTTCTAAATCTCAACTTGTGTCCAGTTGAGCCTTGGCATCCATTGTTGAGCGCTGACGCTGTTGGTGTTGAGTTTCACCCAACAGTTGTGATGAGGCGAAGAGAGAGCTCTTTCGTTTCCCCCCCCCCCAGAGGGAGAGAGGTTGTCAACACCTGTTCCTCTCTAAAAATAGGGATACCCCAACAAACACATGGGCAAACACTAAAAAGTCCAAGAGAGACTCGGAAACCATGGATGGTGGACAACTCTGTCTCTAAACAGTTGTTTTGTGTGTGAGGCACATTTTCAGTTTAGATCTCCGTCACAAACATCTGAGTGAATCTGGGTGCATAATGCTACGGCCTAACAGCCCTCAGAGCCATGCGTTGATTCATTAGATATTTTCAGCTGCCAGAAACAGACTGAAGAAATCTCCCTGATGTCAGACTCCAAACAGGAGAGAGGGGAAAAAAAAACTGATGTTCCTCAAGTGTTGTTGCAAGCAGAATTTGATTTATTTTTTTGAAGCGAGGAACGTTTTGAATGCTGCGTAGGTGTACTCTGAAGCACTTCGGTTCAGGCAAAGAGCTGCATGAAATTGCCTGAAAATAACTGTGCAGATTAAATGTGACCTTAAAGAAAAAGAATAGTGGAAAAGATGCTCTGAACCCACAAAACCTGTCTGTGAAAGGATTCACGTTTCTCTATTTCCCACATCGAACCTGATCATGCTTTACACTCTTACCCTGCAGAATATGGTCTTGGTAAATGTCTGCATATCCACCTGTTATATTCTCTCATAGAACTTGGGGAAAATAGTTTTTTTTTTTTACATTCTTTGCAGATGACACTACATCTATAACATAAGCACTGCAGTGTCTTTTTTCGCTGTTGGTATAGTTTCTTGTTGGCGTAGTAGAGATGTCAATGTCAGTTTTACTTAAAAACAAGGGTGACTTTACATCCATCCATTATCTTTTACCCACTTCTTCCATTTTGGGTCATGGGACAGCAATCACTGTGCGAGATGCGGGATACACCCTGGATGGGTCACAAGTCCATCACAGGGACACAGAGACAAATGAGACAAACAACCATTCACTCTCTCACTTACACCTACCATACCATACCATTTTATCTATAAAGCACTTTAAACAGGAACAAGGCCAAACCAAAGTGCTGAACAAACAAACAACAGGCAACACACACAATGAAGTACAAAACGAAAGACATAAAAACACTGCAGATCCTAAATAAAATGTTCAAATACAAATCAGCTGGTGTTGAAAGCAACAGAATAGTAGTGAGTCTTTAACCGAGATTTGGAAACTGAGAGGGAGGGGGCCTGTCTGACGAGCAGAGGTAACTCGTTCCAGAGTCTTGGGCCTGCTACAGAGAACGCCCTGTCACCTCTGCGCTTAAGGTGAGTTTCTGGAACTATTAAAAGTACCTGATCCTCTGACCTCAAAGCACGTGGAGGGACATATGGGTGTATCAAATCCGAGAGATAGGCGGGGGCGAGACTGTTCAGTGATTTGTAGACATACAGGAGAATTTTGAACTGGATTCGAAGATGAACCGGTAGCCAGTGCAGGGAGGCCAAGACTGGTGTAATGTGCTCACTTTTGCGTGTACTAGTTAAAAATCAGGCTGCTGCATTCTGGACAAGTTGTAGTCGTGCAATGGTGGTCTGACTGACGCCAAGCAGAAGTGAATTGCAAGCCTAGATGTAATGAATGTGTGTGTTACGGTCTCCAGATTACTTTTGGACAATATGGGCTTCAGCTTAGACAGTCGCCTTCGCTGGAAAAAACAGGATTTAACTATCATGTTTACATGAATGTTGAGTTTCATGGAAGGATCCATTATCACTCCCAGATTTGTGACTTTTTGTTTTTCAGACAGGGGTAGAGCAGAAAGGTCAATGCAGTGGTTCAAGATTGCGTCATTGGGAGGGAACAATATGGCTTCAGACTTCTTATCATTAAAACTTAAGAAATTTAAAGCCATCCAGTCCCTGATGTCAGCCAGGCAGTCGAGCAGAGGTTGAATAGAGCATGCACCATTTTGTCTTAGGGGGAAGTAAATTTGACAGTCATCGGCGTAGAAGTGGAAGGGTATGTTGTGTTTCCGGAAAATAGCACCAAGTGGCAGCAGGTATAAGGAGAATAAGAGAGGACCCAGGATGGACCCCTGCAGAACCCCCCATTTCAGAGCCACCACTGCAGAACTAAAATCATTGATGGAAACACAAAAGGATCTGTCAGAGAGGTAGGATCTGAACCAATTTAGGGCTGACCCTGTGATGCCCACCATTGCTCCAACCTAGCAATGAGGATCTCATGGTCGATGGTGTCAAAAGCAGATGTAAGGTCTAGTAGGACAAGCAGCACAGAGTCACCAGTGTCTGTGGATAAGAAGATATCGTTAAAAACCTTCAGTAGGGCAGTTTCAGTGCTGTGGAGAGATTTGAAGCCATATTGGAATAGCTCGGGGATAGTGTGATCCTCCAGGAAGCACTTCAACTGGGACTCAACTATTTTCTCTAGAAGTTTAGAAACAAATGGGAGTCTGGAGACAGGCCTGAAGTTAGGTATTACTGAAGGGTCGAGGTTTGTTTTTTCAGGAGAGGTTGAACAGCAGCATGTTTTAATGATTTTGGCACTACACCCAAGGATAGACTGCTATTTACAATAGAGAGAATGGAGGGACCTAGAGTGGGAAAAACCTCCTAGGGACAATTCAGAGTTACCAATCAGTCTAACATGCATATTTTTGGTCTGTGGGAGGAAACCGGAGTACCCGGAGAAAACCCACGCATGCACGGATTGAACATGCAAACTCCACCCAGAAAGGCCCCTAGACCGGGATTTGAACCAAGGACCTGCTTGTTGAGAGGCAGCAGCTCTATCAGTTGCGCCACCATGCTGCGCAAATTTACAGTACATGTTGGTTAAAACCAAACAAGAAAAAACATCAATAGACTAAATAAAGTAAAAAAACAACAACAGAAAAACAAGCAAATCCAATAAAATGTAAGGGTTTGCAACAACGTAAAAGACCTGGGACTCAGACGGAACTGTGATTTTTCAAGTTCAAGGTTCTTTATTGTCATTTGCATCGCATGTGGTACATGACGTGGAACAAACTTGTCCACTCAGGGTCCCAGTTACACCCAAAAATAGCAAAAATATAAAGCATAAAAAGAAGAAGTATAAGGATCTAATATAGCTACACTAAGATATACGCTAAACACTAAACGGTAAAGATCTAAAATATACGCTAAACACTAACAATGCAAATAATACGGTATATTGAGCAGCAGCCTGAACATGAGTCTGCAGTGAGTAAATGGGTAAGAATGAATACAGCAGCATGGATAATTTCATATAGGATCTAAAAGACTATAAAGACCCTGCAATGCAAACATCCAGAGGCGAGTTAGTCTGGAGGCTGCCGCGAAAAAAACCCAATCCCCGCATTTTTATCTTGACATCGGCTGCTCTAAGAGCCTCTGAATGGATAATTGATTGGAGCTACAATTTTCAAGTGAAACTGTAGCATTTCTGCAAATGATTAATCTAGCATAGCAGCAAATTTCTGCAGTTTTTCCTACACTTGTGGGAGTACATGAACAACAGTAACAATGATGGATTGTAGAATGCTGTTTGTGCTGTTCACACTTTCTTCAACAAGTAGGAGCAAACCAACCTCATCCTTGGTCCAATGTTTCACTATTATGGACGCAACCGTTTTCATACCCGAGATTGACGTGCTACGTTGGTAAAATGCAAAAATCGGATGGGGAAACTACAGCAAATTCAATGAGCACAACAAAATCGGGTAAGCGACATTTGCACAAACATTTGAAAAATACTAACATTAACATTTCCAGGGATTGTTCTTGTTTAAACCCAGCCTCAGTTCTTATTAGGTGCCAAACCCTTTACAACTTTAAAACAAAGTTGTAAAATCTTTAAAAAATCCATCTGAAAATGAACAAGCAACTAATGTAAACCTGCTCAAACAAAAGTGATGTGGTCACACCTTTTAAAACCAGCTAAAAGGTGTGCAGCAGCTTTTTGGACTAACTGCAGTCGATGAGGAGATTATTAATCAATGCCAGAATATTTAGTTGCAGTAGTGAGCAGTGATGAAGCCATGAGAATGTTTTTCAAGGTATTTCAAAGCATGTGTAAGATTTAGTTTTCACCATTTGCTGTAACATAAAAGCTGGTCTGAAAAACTAAGGATGAAGAGACTGAAGAAGCGATGTGAAGCAAGACCCATTCCCCACAGTTCTTGTTAAATCATGGCTCCCATCTCTGCTCCCTATCATCACTAATATCATCCACTCCTCCCTAACCTCTGGCATTGTCCTCACAGCCTTCAAATCTGCTGCCATCACCCCCATCATCAAGATGATGCATTTACGTGATGACATCACAGACATGCGCGATGCGCCGTATCAACATGCCGTCAAGGAAAAAGCGAAGACGAAACCAGGTCTACTTGCAACACATGCAAAGCGTCGATTACAATAAAGGGCGGAAATACTTCTAACATGCAGAGAGAAGCATTTGACCACTCAGAATGAGGTGAGTTTGCACAAATGTACCGTCTTTAACACGCTGCTTCGTGACGCTGCTTCGAGGTGGTGGAAGCGGAGCTAACAAGCTAGCGTCCTCCTCTGTTTTAAATGTTGCAGCACGTAACGTTAAACTCCTCCAGTTCCTGTCACTTGTTACTTTTTTGCTTTACTGCTTCGACTGTGTTGTATAAATAATCTCCATCTCATGTAATAACATTTAGCTGACGAGGATTGCCGGAGTCTGGCTGGCTCAGAGGCTGTTGCTAGCACACTTAGCTTTCAGGATGACGATATCAACACACAACACTCCTAAAAATGCCACCGTAGAAATGGGAGCAAAAACAAAAGTGTTTTATATTTTTGTTCAGTGTGTTTCATTGTAGCCTCTTTCTGTTGTGAGAGCTTTATTTGCTGCTCAGTGTTTTTAATGGTGAATTTCTTCTGAAGCTGGCAGAGCTGAGAGATGAAGAGGGAGGCAGAAGAGGATGAAGATGATAACTATGTAAGTTTTGTTTTTTGTAATGAAAGATGATAGACTGCATGGATTATTACACTATTTATTTTAAAATTGAAACTTGTGCTGCTGGCAGAGCTGGGAGAGGCGCAGAGAGAGAGACACAGAGGGAGGCAGAAGAGGATGAAGATGATAACTACAGTATGTAAGTTTTGTTTTTTGTAATGAAAGATGATAGATTGCATGGATTATTACACTATTTTAAAATTGAAACTTGTGAATTACAAGTTGTGGTTAATAATATTAATTAGGAATTATTTTTTCATAAAAGTTCTATTTTTGTTCTGGTGAAAGAGCATTAAATACTTCATGCACACAAATGGTGTACTATATATTTTTTGCCTAACCCAATGAGAATTGATAACAGAATTGATAAGGAATTGAATCGATAAATGATATCGATAAAGGAATTGATATCGATAATTTCTTAACAATTCCCATCCCTAACTACGAACACTCGTTTTTCACCAAAAACGTTCATATTAGTTCATAAACATGGTCGGTCAGAAACGAGTTTCCAAACGGTTAGCTAACACACTTTCATCTAAAAACACAAAAAAGTGCTGTATTTTTTACAAATGTACTTCTCTTTTGCCAGCTCGTAAGTCCGGGACCTCGTATGTAAGAGCGCT
>JBBPBX010029189.1:0-13740 GCA_038048925.1 Garcialebias charrua | reverse complement strand
ATATATATATATATATATATATATATATATATATATATATATATATATATATATATATATATATATATATATATATATGTACAAGCCCAAAACCAGAAAAGTTGGCACGTTGTGCAAATCGCAAATAAAAACAGAATACAATGACTTGCAAATCTTTTTCAACCCATATTCAACTGAATAGAATGCAAAGACAATATATTTAATGTTCGAACGGAGAAACTTTATTTTGTTTTGCAAATAACCATTAACTTAGAATTCAATGGCAGCAACACATTGCAAAAAAGTTGGCACAGGGACATATTTACCACTGTGTTACATCGCCTTTCCTTTTAACAACACTCAGTAAACGTTTGGGAACTGAGGAGACCAATTTTTGAAGCTTTTCAGGTGGAATTCTTCCCCATTCTTGCTTGATGTACAGCTTAAGTTGTTCAACAGTCCGGGGTCTCCGTTGTCGTATTTTACGTTTCATAATGCGCCACACATTTTCAATGGGGGACAGGTCTGGACTGCAGGCAGGCCAGGGGAGGACCCGCACTCTTTTGCTACGAAGCCACGCTGTTGTAACACGTGCAGAATGTGGCTTGGCATTGTCTTGCTGAAATAAGCTGGGGCGTCCATGAAAAAGACGTCGCTTGGATGGCAGCATATGTTGCTCCAAAACCTGTATGTACCTTTCAGCATTAATGGTGCCTTCACAGATGTGTAAGTTACCCATGCCTTGGGCACTAATGCACCCCCATACCATCACAGATGCTGGCTTTTGAACTTTGCGCCTATAACAGTCCTGATGGTTCTTTTCCTCTTTGGTCCGTAAGACACGACGTCCACAGTTTCCAAAGACAATTTGAAATGTGGACTCATCAGACCACAGAACACTTTTCCACTTTGCATCAGTCCATCTCAGATGAGCTCGGGCCCAGCAAAGCCGGCGGCGTTTCTGGATCTTGTTGATGAATGGCTTTTGCTTTGCATAGTAGAGCTTTAACTTGCACTTACAGATGTAGCGACGAACTGTAGTTACTGACAGTGGTTTTCTGAAGTATTCCTGAGCCCATGTGGTGATATCTTTTACACACTGATGTCGGTTTTTGATGCAGTACCGCCTGAGGGATCGAAGGTCACGGGCATTCAATGTTGGTTTTCGGCCTTGCCCCTTACGTGTAGTGATTTCTCCAGATTCTCTGAACCTTTTGATGATATTACGGACCGTAGATGGTGAAATTCCTAAATTCCTTGCAATAGCTCGTTGAGAAAAGTTGTTCTTGAACTGTTCGACAATTTGCCCACGCATTTGTTCACAGAGTGGTGACCCTCGCCCCATCCTTCTATGTGGATGACTGAGCATGTCAAGGAAGCTGCTTTTATACCCAATCATGGCACCCACCTGTTCCCAATTTGCATGTTCACCTGTGGGATATTCCAAATAAGTGTTTGATGAGCATTCCTCAAATTTCTCTGTCTTCTTTGTCACTTGTGCCAGCTTTTTTGAAACATGTTGCAGGCATCAAATTCCAAATGAGCTAATAATTGCAAAAAATAACAAAGTTTACCAGTTCGAACGTTAAGTATGTGGTCTTTGCAGTGTGTTCAATTGAATATAGGTTGAAAAAGATTTGCAAGTCATTGTATTCTGTTTTTATTTGCGATTTCCACAACGTGCCAACTTTTCTGGTTTTGGGCTTGTATATAACATGCGCATTTTAGCTTATATTACTACCTTGAAATACTTATTCATTCAAATTCATCCTACTGTGTACCATTATATTCTACCTCGTTGTTGTTCACTATCTCGCCTTAGGATATTGTAAATATTATAAATACTTTCTCACTTTTTGGTACTTTTTTTGTGTACCGGTACCCTTTTTGCCTGCTTTTAGTATTTCTTCTTCGTTCTTTGATTTTTTTTTAACGAGTTAAATTAGTTCTTCTCATCCTAAGCATTTCTTTGTACTGTTAACCCTGTGTTAACCTGCATATAATAAATAAACACAAGTTGAACTTGAGAGTCATCCACCGGGACAGCTTGAATACCACAAACCGATGGTGGTATCCAGTAGTATACTTTTCATTACTGAGCCCCACAGAATTATTTGTTATTTGAGTGTTTAACTTTTTGTTTTTACTGCAGAAATTTGTAGAAATATGTTTTACAAACATCACTCCAATTTGTTCATAAAAAAAAGAGTTAAATTAGTTTTATTATTTTGCAAAAGCCTGACTTCAAAGTCAAAGTCAAAGTCAACTTTATTGTCAGATCTGCAATATGTACTGTACAGGACATAGGACCGAAATTGCGTTTCTTCAGAGGTAAATTATGAGTTTTATCACCCATCACCATAAAAAGCAGAAGATCCTAAACAGTAATTGTCCACATAATCATTCAAGATGGCTGCCACAGCTAATCAACCTTGATTCAGTCCATCCCCAACACATCATCTAAGTGTTAACAGATCACAATTAGCTTTAAACTCTGCCATCAATGTCACAGGTACAGTCCTTGAAGAGGTGCTACTTTTCTCAAGTCGGAGGCACTGGACCATCCCCAGTCCTAAAATCCAAAATGGCTGCCCTGTACATGAAAATTTGTAACCAATAAATATTGTTTTAACTTCTGTCACTTTAAATCCAAACCAATCAGTCACAAATTTATGGTGCTTTACTCCATTAGGAAACATGTCACGGTGCTTGAAAATAGAAAATGACTCCAAAAGTTCTTTAGCAGCTTGCAATGCTAACAACAGTTCGCCTAGTTACTGTGCACAACAAGTAGCAAATCCTCCTGTTTGTTTTTCACAGCTGACTGCAGCATGGTTGAGTGTAATGTAATTTCCAGATCCAAAGGACATGGAAGGTGGAGTATACCATGGCTGGAGGAATATTCCCAGGAGGAGAAAGAAGTTTCTGAAGGCTGAATGTTGCCGGAGTCATTTTAGTCCCTCAGCTCTTTATGACCATGAAATGAATGTGGCAGTCTGGAAAACTGACTGCAAAAGTAATACGTGAACAGTTCAGACAGGATTAAAAATCTAGAGGTTCTGTATATAGTTACCCAAAATCTACATTATAACTATCTCTCAAATCGGAGGCAATGCATTCGACATAATGGTACATTCATCTAGCTACCTAACGGTCACCAGTGGTGTGCCACAAGGCTCAGTTTTAGGTCCCACTTGTTTCACAATGTATATAAATAATGTAGATCAAAACATTTCTGACGCATCCTTGCATCTCTATGCCGATGACACTGTTGTTTATTGCCGAGCTAACACAGTTGCCAATATTTTCCAGCTTCTACAATCTGCATTTGACATCCTTCAGACTGACTTATTCCATCTCAAACTTGTGCTAAGTGCCTACAAAACCAAAGGGATGTTGTTTTCCAACATAAAGTATGTGCCAGCAACTCTTCCTCCTATCTCAACCATGCATGGTGTTCCTATTGAGTTTGTAGATTCTTACAAATACGGTACTTGGGAATCTTGGTCAATGAGCATGTCTCTTTTAAACCACATATCGAAAACTTGATAAAGAAACCAAAAATAAAACTGGGTTTCTTCTTCAGAAATAGATCTTCATTAACTCTGAATGCCAGAAAACACCTTGTAACCGCTACATTCCTACCAGCCATTGACTATGGTGACATTATTTACATGAATGTCCCTGCCAGCTCCTTGCAGATGTTGGATGCTGTCTACCATGGCGTACCAAAATTCATAACTGGTTGTAACTACCATACCCGTCACTGCATCCTGTATTTATTGGTCAGTTGGTCATCATTGTTTACACGTAGGCTTTCACACTGGTTCATTTTCATTTATAAATCCCCTTCTTATATCTCCTCCCACATGTCACGCTGTCATCCTGGAACACCTTGCAACAGGAACTGAAGCTGTCCACCTTGATTTCTTTAGGGGGTGGAGTTAAAGGTGAAGTCTGCAGTTTCTGTAGAACATCAGCACTTAGAAAAAATTTCAACAAGCAAAGCATTCTGATCCCTCCCCCTCAGAGCCATATATGGCTCTGCCCCCTTGTGGTCTGTTGAAATTCAAATTCAAGCTCTGTTTTTATTGGCTGATTCAAATTCAAGCTCGGTTTTTATTGGCTGGTTACAAACTTTGTTTTTATTGGCTGGAAAATGGCGGGTCACTTTTTCTTTTTAGAAATGCTTATTTACCACCTGGAGAAGCAAGGGGACAATATTTTTTTTTTAGTTTTTTTCAGAGATTACCTCTCTAACATCAATCTAGTGACAGAGTGAAGAAATATGTTAAAAATATATTGTTAGAAAAGTTACATATAGCAGCTTTAAACATGTGATAAGGTCAATAGAAAAATCAAGGCAAATATGTTCTTGTTTTTAGTATTTTACTTTGTTTTACAGCACTCTGATTTATTGTTTTATTACAATACTTTTATTTTAACTGCATTTTATAGTTGTTGTCTACACTTTATATGTTCTGTCTGGGTTTCTCTTGTAAATGAGTCCTTGTAGCTCAGTGAGACTAGCCTGTATAATAATAATAATAATAATAATAATAATAATAATAATAATTAATTCAATTTATAACGCACTTTTCATTACTGAAAATCTCAAAGTGCTACACATATATTGAATGCTACACACATTCATAAACCGGTGGCGGCAGACTACCATGCAAGGTGCTTTCCAGTCCTACCGGGAGCAACTCAGGGTTAAGTGTCTTGCCCAAGGACACAACGACACATGGTGCGGGTCCCGGGAGTCGAACCGCCAACTTTCCGATTGGGAGACGACTGCCCTTACCACTACGCTACGGCCGCCCCCGATGTATAAATAAAGGTTGAATGAAAACATACACATCTTCATTGTCTTCTGACACCATACCGATACTTGATGCAAGATGATGACCCAAAGGTTATTTTACCTTAACTCACAGTAAATTTTGTATCATTGCACAACCTCTTTCTTGCATTCCAGTTTCTAGCAGCTGACATTGCAGAGTCCTCTGGAACAAACTACGTACCAATTAAGCAAATAACATTAAAAAAGAACACTCTGGCCACACGTTTTAGTATTATTACCCCCTTTTTTATTGCACAGTATATGACGTGTCTCGTACCACCCAGCCTTGTGACGATGAATCACTTCAAAAAAGCTTGTTCAAAGCCAGAGCTTAAGCGGTGTTGGTTTATGGAAAAATCAATTCACTCTTTGCTGGATTTTGTTTAAGCAAATGAATTTAATTAGAACTTTATAAACAGCTACATAAAAGCTGGAGCTTTCCAGCGTTCTGCAGCCAAGTCTGCTGTCGGTCCAAGACAAGCTGCTATTTCTTTGTTCATACCCTTCACTGACAGAAAACTCTTGTAAAGCAGCTCACAAACCATGCATTTCAATTATTCTGCCACATTGTATTGGGCCTGTGTCACTGTTGTGAATAAATGTACAAAGTATGAACATCTAATTATGGAAATTGGCCTTGTGTGACCAAAGTCAATAGATCTGACCTTCTCATTGATGATCTGTTACTAGTTCAGAGACAACAAAGGTTTGATGAAATGGATTCCTGTCCTGCAATGGTCCATTTCAGTGACTTCAATTAGTTCAATCCTGCAAGTTAAAGAAATAACAGAAAGGAAAAAAAAGAAAATTTATGCATCCTTTGAGATATGAGATTTATCTCTTTCATATGAGAGCTCAAACATGAATGTTTTATATGCATCAAACTCTGATGGCTTCGCAGTATGAAAATGTGCAGCCTCTGGCTCTTGCACCTCCACATTCACACACACAGATGAGCTAAAAGTAGATGCGAATATTGAACTTAAAAAAATAATAAAAGTGAAATAAAATTCACACTCAGGGGATGGAATCTCAGAAAACCTGCGTTTAGCCTAAAAGAAAGGTGATATAATGGTCAAAATGTTTGAACTGGAGCCATTTACAAATACTTGGAAACAACAGTTCACAAAAAATATTTACAAAATAACTATTTTCCAACTGAGGACCACATCGCCTCCAAATCTGAGGTCATAGTCCTCAGTCGGAAAAGGGCAAGGTTCTGTCTCAAGTGGAGGAGTCCAAGTACAGTATCTTGTTTTTTTCATGAGTGGAGGAAGAATAGAGCATGAGATTGACAGCATTGTGGACTCTGTGCCGGTCCATGTGGTGAAGAAGGAGCTGAACTGTAAGCCAAAGCTCTCTGTTTACTTGTCAATTTACGTTCTTATCCTCACCTATGATCACAAACCCTGTAGTGACCGAGTTTCCTCCACAGGGTAGTTGACTCTCCCTTAGAGATAGGGTGAGAAGTTCAGTTGTCTGGGAGAGACTCAAAGTAAAACTGCTGCTCCTCCACATCCAGAGGAGCAAGTTGAGGTGGTTCGGGCATCTGGTAAGGATGCCCCCCTGGACGCCTCCGGTGTGTTGGGCATGTCTGACTGGGAGGAGACCCCGGGGAAGACCCAGGACACACAGGAGAGACTATGGTCTAGGAACACCTTGGAGTCCTACAAGTCTTTGTATTTATAAGTAGATTAATTAAAGGATTCAGACATATCCATTCAGGTTTTCAGCTTAAATTACTCTTTTTTTTTTTTACATAACTTTAGAAATATGAGTGAATGAGTTAAACATGAATGTTTGAACTCATTGAAGTTAAATCTGTTTGAGCTAATCCTGACCTCAGGAACAACTGGACTGACCTCTGGAGTGACATTTGATGCTTCTGACGTTGTTTTTACATGCTGGGAACAAGTAGCTGCAGGAACCTGGACGTGACTCGGCTCTAATCACTGCAACAGGTGTGCTGCAGAAAGCCTCTCACCTGAAAGCTGAAGCGAGACGACAGCAGAGTGATGAAACAATGAACGGACATGGAAACGTACGGTCCAAGAAGTCAGTAAATATATTTATCAAAGTGTGGTTAAAGGTTTTGTTGTTGTCCGCTCATTCTCAATCAGTTCATCTGGACAATTTCTTTTTAGTAGAAACGTTTCACCCTCACTCCAGAGGGCTTCGTCAGTCAGAGCAGTCCAAAGCAAACTGAAGCTACCCCACCAAGTAAACAACTTAAGTGGTCCACTTAAGTTGTTTACTTGGTGGGGTAGCTTCAGTTTGCTTTGGACTGCTCTGACTGACGAAGCCCTCTGGAGTGAGGGTGAAACGTTTCTACTAAAAAGAAATTGTCCAGATGAACTGATTGAGAATGAGCGGATTTGATACCTGGACTATTGAGAATGAACTTTCTGGTTTTGTTGTTGTCTTTGTGTCGACAGGTAATTATACTCTTGGACTTCTTTGTCCCCTCCCTGCCTGCGGCGCTGTAGGCAATCATGCTGGATGGTGTGGAAATCAACCTGCCAGCTCTGAAGGGAAAATTATAGAGTCCAGCACGCAAATAACTTGGTAATGGTATTCAACATGGATATTAGTTCAAGTAGATGTACACAGCACTTTGCATCACTTTAAATCCTGATTACAAAGACTGGATGAGAGCGGGACAAATCTGTCAAGAGACTGAAGGAGTAAAATACTTTCTTACAGTCCTTTTTTTTAAATAAAATGGTAAATGGAGCTTATTTATATAGCGCTTTCCAGCCCCCTGTGAGGGGCCCCAAAGCGC
Organism: Garcialebias charrua; assembly: GCA_038048925.1. Classification (NCBI taxonomy): domain Eukaryota; kingdom Metazoa; phylum Chordata; class Actinopteri; order Cyprinodontiformes; family Rivulidae; genus Garcialebias; species Garcialebias charrua. Next base: position 6,133 of record JBBPBX010029189.1, on the reverse strand, counting down.
TTTACAATACCAACCATCCACCCATTCATACACCGGTAGCGGCAGACTGCCATGCAAGGCGCCATCCAGCCCTACCGGGAGCAACTCGGGGTTAAGTGTTTTGCCCAGGGACACAACGACACATGGTGTGGGGAACTGGGATTCGAACCTCCAACCTTCCGATCGGGGAACGACTGCCATTACCACTACACCACGGCCGCCCCTAAAAGGCTATTGCTCAATCAGAAAATAATTTGTTTTCTGAAGGGGGAGTGGTGTTTTTTTATACAGTATGTGAAGTTTTAGTGAAAGTTTTTTACACTAATGGTGACAATTTGACTTTTAACGAGAACAAGTGAGTAGAACTGTACGTTTTAGTAAATCCATCCATCCGTCCGTCCATCTGTCCGTCCAGTAAATAGATAGTATTGAATTCTACTGTTACTTGCATGAGGTGGATCAGTTGGTAGAGCTGCTGCCTCTCAGCGAGCTGGTTGCACTGGTTCAAATCCCGGCCGGGGGCTTTTCTGGGTGGAGTTTGCATGTTCTCTCCGTGCATGCGTGGGTTTTCTTCGGGTACCGTATTTTCTGGTGTATAGGTCGCACCGGTGTATAGGTCGCATTGTCCAATTATCACCAATAGATTGGAAAAATCCCTAGATAGGTCGCACTGGTGTATAGGTCGCACCTACGTTTAGCTCTGCTGCAAATGTCTGCCACAGGAGCGCACAGCAAGGCTTTTAAGAAGATTAACACTTAAAAACAATTATTTGTTTGATAAAAATTATAGCAAATATGTGTCTGAGCTGAACTTTTCCTTAATAAATGAACGTAATTGTGAAATGAGCTGGATTTAAAAATGTGTTTTGCTGAAAGTGATAACAAGCCATATATAGGTCGCAGACCTTGAAAAAACCCCATAAAAAGGTGTGACATATACACTGGAAAATACGGTACTCTGGTTTCCTCCCACAGACCAAAAACATGCATGTTAGACAGATGGGTAACTCTAAATTGTCCCTAGGTGTGAGTGAGAGGGTTGCTTGTCTTGTTTGTCTCTGTGTCCCTGTGATGGACTGGAGACCTGTCCAGGTTGTCCCCCTGCCTCTCACACAGTGACCTCTGCGACACAAAAAAGGAAGAAACAGGTAAAGGTAATGGATGGATGGTGCATTCACACAAATAGTGTCAATCGCTGCAGTCTGCAGCACAAATGGTGCAGACTAGGGGCTCTATTAACATTATTTTTGTGTTCATAACCACATAATGTAAAACAAAAAAAAAGTGTAAACTTTATGAAACAGCGTTCACATACACCACAACAAAACTTTTGAGACTGGAGTTGTTTTAAAACTGAAGAAGTCCAAGTGAACCACTTGGACTGGCCAATAGCTCGTTAACCAGGTAAAAAAAAAAACTTTGTTTATTTAAATTGAGGCCATTCAAAGAGCTATCTGCAGCAGGTAAGATATTCATTATTCATCTTTCCACAGATCTCCACTTCAAATTTTTCCAACTACCAACCCCCCAAACATATTAACATTTAACACAAGACATAAAATAATAACAAATAAAAAATTTAAGTAAAAAGATTTGGCACACTTTAATTGCAATTTGAACACATTTTTGTTCTACTTTAATCATTAGTTGGGTTATGGAATGACTTGGAGAAAGATGTTAAAGAAGCTATATCAATGGATGTATTTAAAAGAATGATTAAGGTTAAATTGTTAAAAACATATATCTAAATGGAGTTTAAATTCAGAAATTGTACGAGATAAAGGAAGTTAAATGAGTTGTTCACTTTGTTTGGTATCTAAAGACATTGGTTGTATGAATTGTTTAATAGAGAATAAGGGGCAGATAAAATAAGATTTTTTTCCTTCATCTGCTGCCTTTCATTTTATTTTATTTATTTTGCTTATTGTATATATGTTAGTTGTTTTTGTATTTTATTATAAAATGAATGAATAAATAAACTAAACTAAATTACATTTTCAGTCAAGTGAAAATCATTATTCAGTAAAAAAAATAAAAAGCATAAAATTAATGTTTTAAGGACCTTTAATCATTTTCTCCATCACTGTCGTCAATGTACAGTACTGTATTTGTGAACAAATGTTCCTGTTGATAAATTTCATGCATTCTTGTTGCGTTTCAAAACTGAAGCAGACGTCAAAAGCACTTTATTCTTGCAGGGAAACAGCCCGAGTTTGTGGCAAATTGTTAAAACTCAACATCCATCCACAAAAGAGCCTCATAATGGCCCATTTCCCAGGAGAGGCAGTTGTGGAGCGGGGTGAGCGACCTCAGTCCTCTCAGCCGGCGATTAGATGATGCACAAGGACAACAATATCTTCCCTCATGTGTCGTCAATAAAATGATGACTTATGAGAAGGCTGAAACCTGGGAGGGATTATAATAAATGCTGATGCAGGCCAAAGTATTTGTAGGATTACCTTTAATGTACGCTACAATATGAGCTGGACCTGCATGGATCTGAGGTAAAAGTTGTGGGAAGGTTGAAAAATGGTTCAGGGAGGATGTTTTACAAGTGCTTGAACAGTAATGGCCTCAAGCTCCTGAGGCAGTTGCAGAGTGACTTTTCTCAACCACCTGCAGGAACATTTTTTACTGAGTCTAACAAGCACGTTTCTAATTTCAGCTGTGTTGTTAAAAGCCTGGTGTGGGCAAAGAAATATCAAGGATGAAGAGGCCAGAGGGGTCTTCAGAGGCACTCCAGGACTGTTTTGACACCACAGATTGGGGTATGTTCAAAGAAGCTGCTACCACAAACAACACCACATGTCTCCAGGAGTACTCAGACACTGTATGTTCATACATCACCAAGTGCATTGATGATGTAACCAACCTTAAAACCATCACTGTTCGGGCTAACCAGAAGCCATGGCTGACAGCTGAGGTTCACAGACTCATGAAAGCCAGGAATGCTGCCTTCAAAGCGGGAGATCAGGTGGGCCTGAGGGCAGCCAGAAACAACCTGGACCGGGGCATCAGAAAGGCAAAGAGGCAGTATTCTGGGAAAATAGCTCACCGTTTCAAGGACAGCAGGGATACACGCAGTCTGTGGCAGGGAATACAGACCATCACAAACTACAAACCACCCCCCCAGACCTGTGACAGCTCAGCCTCTGCGCTGAATGAACTGAATGAGTTCTTTGCTCGGTTCGAGGCAAGTAACAGCACACCAGCACATAAACTCCCCCCCTCTCCTGATGGCCAGGTGCTGACGCTGTCCTCAGACAGCGTAAGGCGATCATTCATCAAGATTAACGCCCGGAAGGCCTCTGGTCCTGACAACATACCTGGTCGTGTGCTGAAGGACTGTGCAGGGGAACTCGCAGCGGTCTTCACGGACATCTTTAACATCTCACTGAGCCAGGCCATCGTCCCCACCTGTTTCAAAGCCACCACCATCATCCCTGTCCCAAAGAAGGCAACGCCCGCATGCCTCAATGACTATCGCCCAGTAGCACTCACCCCCATCCTGATGAAGTGCTTTGAACGGCTAGTCATGAAAAGCATCACATCTGTCCTCCCTGACTCCCTGGATCCCTTCCAATTTGCATACCGACCTAATCGCTCAACCGACGATGCCATCTCCTCTGCCCTTCACACAGCTCTCACACATCTGGACACGAAGGACTCCTATGTTAGAATGTTGTTCATCGACTTCAGCTCGGCATTTAACACCATCATCCCCCAACAGCTCATCCTTAAACTGGACAGTCTGGGGCTGAACACCTCAATGTGTAACTGGCTGCTAGACTTCCTGACCGGGAGACCACAGACAGTGCGGGTCGGGAGTAACACATCTAGCACCATCACATTGAACACAGGGGCCCCACAAGGATGTGTGCTGAGCCCCCTTCTATTCACCCTGCTAACACACGACTGCACACCATCATACAGCTCCAACCACTTCATCAAGTTTGCGGACGACACAACAGTGGTGGGTCTCATCAGCAACAACGATGAGACGGACTACAGGAACGAGGTGAGCCGCCTGGCCTTGTGGTGCGGACACAACAATCTCACTCTCAACGTGGAGAAGACAAAGGAGATTGTTGTGGACTTCAGGAAGAGGGATGCCCAACATGCCCCTCTGACCATCAACAGCACCGCAGTGGAGAGAGTAGACAGCACCAAGTTCCTGGGAGTGCACGTCTCAAAGGACCTGTCCTGGAGCAGGAACACTGCAGCACTGGCAAAGAAGGCTCACCAGCGTCTCTACTTTCTCCGCAAGCTGAAAAGGGCTGGAGCTTCAACCCCCATCATGAGCACCTTCTACAGAGGTGCCATAGAAAGTGTCCTGACCAGCTGCATCACTGTGTGGTTTGGTGCATGTACTGCATCCTGCCGCAAGAGCCTCCAGCGCATTGTGAGAGCAGCTGAGAAGATCGTGGGCACCTCCTTGCCCTCACTGCAGGACTTACACAGCAAACGCCTCACTCGGAAAGCCCTCTGCATGGCAGGTGATCCCACACACCCACTACACAGCTGCTTCAGACTGCTGCCATCAGGGAGGAGACTGAGGAGTCTCCAGGCTCGAACCAGCAGACTGAGAGACAGCTCTGTTCATCAGGCAGTCAGGATGCTAAACACTCTGCCTGCTCTGCCCCCCCTCCCATTTGAACTGCCTTAACACTAAAACTTTCTCACACATTACCACACAACACAAAGATTTTAACACTGGACTCTGTGTCATCAAACGGGTTATTCACTAAACTCTCGGTCATGTGCTCATACAGTTTGCACTACTTCTCATACTTGCACTAATGTTTGTATTACTATAATCATAATACTGTTTACATTCTCTGTTTACATTTATTGTAAGGAGCCAAGATGGTCTAGTGGCAGGGCTTTTGACTACGGATCCGAAGGTCGCGGGTTCGCGCCCCGGCCACTACCCAGCTTGGGGTGTCTATGAGTGCACACCTATTTCTCCAGCTCCCCGGGCGCTTTCGGGCTGCTCACTGCACCACCTGGTAGGTGGTTGGGTTAAATGCAGAGACGAATTTCGTCTGTGTATGGGAACATATGCAGATGACAGGAATAGACATTATTATTATTATTATTATACTGTTTACTTTTATTACTACTGCTTACATGTAATTACTACTGTTTACATTTACACTACTCTAATATCTACACCACTGCTGATACATATACAGTGTGCTCTGAACGGTCTTATTTAGGGATGCCCAATGTGCCTTACTGCATATGCCACTTTTTGCCTCTATAACAACATCAACTACTACCTCATACATATACTGTGTACATTAACTCATACGCTGCTTTGCCACTTTGCAAATGTCAATGCTAGAAACCTTTAGTTTATTTTAGTTATACTTTTTATACTCTTTTTTTATACTAGTATGCAAAAACTCAGGACAGTATTATGTTCATTAAATGTTTAATGTTTTAGTTTTAGAGTTGGTGTAAATTTTCATACTCTTATACCACTATGCAAAAAACTCAGGACAGTGTTAGTTTTACTATTTTATGCTTATGTCTATTATTATATGTTTCAGTGTTTCAATGTTTAGATGTTTACTGTTGCACCGAGGGACTGAGAGAAACGCAATTTCGGTCCTGTGTATGTCCTGTACAGTACATATTGCAGATCTGACAATAAAGTTGACTTTGACTTTTGACTTTAAAAGAGTCAATGTGGAGGAGGAACAAAAAGTTAAACTCGTTAATTCCCTTGACACTGTGAAAATTTGTTTACGTGTCATTTGTTAGCAAAATATCACCAAAACCAAGACAAAATTGAATGCAACTGTCCAGAAATAAATCGTAAACAGTTAATCTACAACCTATTCACTCTGAAGTCTAATCAATTCAAGATGGCCCCCCACAGCAACATGAGCAAACATTAAAAAAAGGCTGAAATTTAGCCAGTTTTGAAGCCATGGAGCTAAAATTCAATGTGGTGTAGCTGAGAGTCATTCCCAACACATACTCATAGCCGGACATCTTACAATAATGTTTGAGGTGGGGCATAACGTTAGAATAAACAGCTACAAGTTTGTCATTTAAGATGATTTGGGTCTAAATGCTGGTTTTACACAAAAAAGTTAGACCTCTTATTTAAATTTGAAAATTAATAACTTACATTTAGCCTGGC
>JBBPBX010029188.1:0-36039 GCA_038048925.1 Garcialebias charrua | reverse complement strand
GTCCAAGATTTTCCACAGAGGTGATCAGGTCTTTCGAAGTCCCAAGGTCCAGGCTGGTCCACAGAGGTGATCAGGTCTGTAGTAGTCCTGAGGTCTAGGCTGGTCCACAGAGGTGATCAGGTCTTTAGTAGTCCTGAGGTCCAGGCTCGTCCATAGAGGTGATCAGGTCTTTAGTAGTACTGAGGTCCAAGCTTGTCCACAGAGGTGATCAGGTCTTTAGTAGTCCTGAGGTCCAGGCTGGTCCACAGAGGTGATCAGGTCTTTAGTAGTCCTGAGGTCCAAGTTTTTCCACAGAGGTGATCAGGTCTTTAGTAGTCCTGAGGTCCAAGCTTGTCCACAGAGTTGATCAGGTCTTTCGAAGTCCTAAGGTCCAGGCTGGTCCACAGAGGTGATCAGGTCTGTAGTAGTCCTGAGGTCCAGGCTGATCCACAGAGGTGATCAGGTCTTTCGAAGTCCTGAGGTCCAGGCTGGTCCACAGAGGTGATCAGGTTTTTAGTAGTCCTGAGGTCCAGGCTGGTCCACAGAGGTGATCAGGTCTTTCGAATTCCTGAGGTCCAGGCTGGTCCACAGAGGTGATCAGGTCTTTAGTAGTCCTGAGGTCCAGGCTGGTCCACAGAGCTGATCAGGTCTTTAGTAGTCCTGAGTTCCAGGTTGGTCCACAGATGTCATCAGGTCTTTAGTAGTCCTGAGGTCCAGGTTGGTCCACAGATGTCATCAGGTCTTTAGTAGTCCTGAGGTCCAGGCTGGTCCACAGAGTTGATCAGGTCTTTAGAAGTCCTGAGGTCCAGGCTGGTCCACAGAAGTGATCAGGTCTTTAGTAGTCTTGAGGTCCAGGCTGGTCCACAGAGGTGATCAGGTCTTTAGAAGTCTTGAGGTCCAGACTGGTCCACAGAGTTGATCAGGTCTTTAGAAGTCCTGAGGTCCAGGCTGGTCCACAGAGTTGATCAGGTCTTTAGAAGTCCTGAGGTCCAGGCTGGTCCACACAGGTGATCAGGACTTTAGTAGTCCTGAGGTCCAGGTTGGTCCACACAGATGATCAGGTCTTTAGTAGTCCTTAGATCCAGGCTGGTCCACAGAGTTGATCAGGTCTTTAGTAGTCCTGAGGTCCAGGTTGGTCCACACAGATGATCAGGTCTTTATTAGTCCTGAGGTCCAGGCTGGTCCACAGAGGTGATCAGGACTTTAGTAGTCCTGAGGTCCAGGCTGGTCCACACAGGTGATCAGGTCTTTAGTAGATCTGACGTCCAGGCTGGGCCACAGAGGTGATCAGGTCTTTAGAAGTCCGGAGGTCCAGGCTGGTCCACAGAGGTGATCAGGTCTTTAGTAGTCTTGAAGTCCAGGCTGGTCCACAGAGGTGATCAGGTCTTTAGAAGTCCTAAGGTCCAGGCTGGTCCACAGAGGTGATCAGGTCTTTAGTAGTCCAGAAGTCCAGGCTGGTCCACAGAGTTGATCAGGTCTTTAGAAGTCCTAAGGTCCAGGCTGGTCCACAGAGGTGATCAGGTCTTTAGTAGTCCAGAGGTCCAGGCTAGTCCACAGAGGTGATCAGGTCTTTAGTAGTCTTGAAGTCCAGGCTGGTCCACAGAGGTGATCAGGTCATTAGTAGTCCTGAGGTCCAGGATGATCCAAAGAGGTGATCAGGTCTTTAGTAGTCCTGAGGTCCAGTATGATCCAAAGAGGTGATCAGGTCTTTAGTAGTCCTGAGGTCCAGGCTGGTCCACAGAGGTGATCAGGTCTTTAGTAGTCCTGAGGTCCAGGATGATCCACACAGGTGATCAGGTCTTTAGTAGTCCTGAGGTCCAGGATGATCCAAAGAGGTGAACAGGTCTTTAGTAGTCCTGAGGTCCAGGATGATCCACAGAGGTGATCAGGTCTTTAGTAGTCCTGAGGTCCAGGATGATCGACATAGGTGATCAGGTCTTTAGTAGTCCTGAGGTCCAGGATGATCCACACAGGTGATCAGGTCTTTAGTAGTCCTGAGGTCCAGGCTGGTCCACAGAGGTGATCAGGTCTTTAGTAGTCCTGAGGTCCAGGCTGGTCCACAGAGGTGATCAGGTCTTTAGTAGTCCTGAGGTCCAGGATGATCCACACAGGTGATCAGGTCTTTAGTAGTCCTGAGGTGCAGGCTGGTCCATAGAGGTGATCAGGTCTTTAGTAGTACTGAGGTCCAAGCTTGTCCACAGAGGTGATCAGGTCTTTAGTAGTCCTGAGGTCCAGGCTGGTCCACAGAGGTGATCAGGTCTTTAGTAGTCCTGAGGTCCAAGCTTTTCCACAGAGGTGATCAGGTCTTTCGAAGTCCTAAGGTCCAGGCTGGTCCACAGAGGTGATCAGGTCTGTAGTAGTCCTGAGGTCCAGGCTGGTCCACAGAGGTGATCAGGTCTTTAGTAGTCCTGAGGTCCAGGCTGGTCCACAGAGGTGATCAGGTCTTTCGAAGTCCTGAGGTCCAGGCTGGTCCACAGAGGTGATCAGGTCTTTAGTAGTCCTGAGGTCCAAGATTTTCCACAGAGGTGATCAGGTCTTTCGAAGTCCCAAGGTCCAGGCTGGTCCACAGAGGTGATCAGGTCTGTAGTAGTCCTGAGGTCTAGGCTGGTCCACAGAGGTGATCAGGTCTTTAGTAGTCCTGAGGTCCAGGCTCGTCCATAGAGGTGATCAGGTCTTTAGTAGTACTGAGGTCCAAGCTTGTCCACAGAGGTGATCAGGTCTTTAGTAGTCCTGAGGTCCAGGCTGGTCCACAGAGGTGATCAGGTCTTTAGTAGTCCTGAGGTCCAAGTTTTTCCACAGAGGTGATCAGGTCTTTAGTAGTCCTGAGGTCCAAGCTTGTCCACAGAGTTGATCAGGTCTTTCGAAGTCCTAAGGTCCAGGCTGGTCCACAGAGGTGATCAGGTCTGTAGTAGTCCTGAGGTCCAGGCTGATCCACAGAGGTGATCAGGTCTTTCGAAGTCCTGAGGTCCAGGCTGGTCCACAGAGGTGATCAGGTTTTTAGTAGTCCTGAGGTCCAGGCTGGTCCACAGAGGTGATCAGGTCTTTCGAATTCCTGAGGTCCAGGCTGGTCCACAGAGGTGATCAGGTCTTTAGTAGTCCTGAGGTCCAGGCTGGTCCACAGAGCTGATCAGGTCTTTAGTAGTCCTGAGTTCCAGGTTGGTCCACAGATGTCATCAGGTCTTTAGTAGTCCTGAGGTCCAGGTTGGTCCACAGATGTCATCAGGTCTTTAGTAGTCCTGAGGTCCAGGCTGGTCCACAGAGTTGATCAGGTCTTTAGAAGTCCTGAGGTCCAGGCTGGTCCACAGAAGTGATCAGGTCTTTAGTAGTCTTGAGGTCCAGGCTGGTCCACAGAGGTGATCAGGTCTTTAGAAGTCTTGAGGTCCAGACTGGTCCACAGAGTTGATCAGGTCTTTAGAAGTCCTGAGGTCCAGGCTGGTCCACAGAGTTGATCAGGTCTTTAGAAGTCCTGAGGTCCAGGCTGGTCCACAGAGGTGATCAGGTCTTTAGTAGTCTTGAGGTCCAGGTTTGTCCACAGAGGTGATCAGGTCTTTAGTAGTCCTGAGGTCCAGGCTGGTCCACAGAGTTGATCAGGTCTTTAGTAGTCCTGAGGTCCAGGCTGGTCCACAGAGGTGATCAGCTCTTTAGTAGTCTTGAAGTCCAGGCTGGTCTACAGAGGTGATCAGGTCTTTAGTAGTCTTGAAGTCCAGGCTGGTCTACAGAGGTGATCAGGTCTTTAGTAGTCTTGAGGTCCCGGCTGGTCCACAGAGTTGATCAGGTCTTTAGTAGTCCTGAGGTCCAGGCTGGTCCACAGAGGTGATCAGGTCTTTAGTAGTCCTGAGGTCCAGGATGATCCACACAGGTGATCAGGTCTTTAGTAGTCCTGAGGTCCAGGCTGGTCCACAAAGATGATCAGGTCTTTAGAAGTCCGGAGGTCCAGGTTGGTCCACAGAGGTGATCAGGTCTTTAGTAGTCCTGAGGTCCAGGGTGATCCACAGAGGTGATCAGGTCTTTAGTAGTCCTGAGGTCCAGGCTGGTCCACAGAGGTGATTTTTAGTAGTCCTGAGGTCCAGGCTGGTCCACTGAGGTGATCAGGTCTTTAGTAGTCTTGAGGTCCAGGCTGGTCCACAGAGGTGAACAGTTCTTTAGAAATCCTGAAGTCCAGGCTGGTCCACAGAGGTGATCAGGTCTTTAGTAGTCCGGAGGTCCAGGCTGGTCCACAGAGGTGATCAGGTATTTAGTAGTCTTGAGGTCCAGGCTGGTCCACAGAGGTGATCAGGTCTTTAGTAGTCCTGAGGTCCAGGCTGGTCCACAGAGTTGATCAGGTCTTTAGTAGTCCTGAGGTCCAGGCTGGTCCACAGAGGTGATCAGGTCTTTAGTAGTCCTGAGGTCCAGGCTGGTCCACAGAGGTGATCAGGTCTTTAGTAGTCCTGGGGTCCAGGCTGGTCCAAAGAGGTGATCAGCTCTTTAGTAGTCTTGAAGTCCAGGCTGGTCCACAGAGTTGATCAGGACATTAGTAGTCCTGAGGTCCAGGATGATCCAAAGAGGTGATCTAGTCTTTAGTAGTCCTGAGGTCCAGAATGATCCACACAGGTGATCAGGTCTTTAGTAGTCCTAAGGTCCAGGATGATCCAAAGAGGTGATCAGTTCTTTAGTAGTCCTAAGGTCCAGGATGATCCAAAGAGGTGATCAGGTCTTTAGTAGTCCTGAGGTCCAGGATGATCCAAAGAGGTGATCAGGTCTTTAGTAGTCCTGAGGTCCAGGCTGGTCCACAGAGGTGATCAGGTCTTTAGTAGTCCTGAGGTCCAGGATGATCCACACAGGTGATCAGGTCTTTAGTAGTACTGAGGTCCAAGCTTGTCCACAGAGGTGATCAGGTCTTTAGTAGTCCTGAGGTCCAGGCTGGTCCACAGAGGTGATCAGGTCTGTAGTAGTCCTGAGGTCCAGGCTGGTCCACAGAGGTGATCAGGTCTTTAGTAGTCCTGAGGTCCAGGCTGGTCCACAGAGGTGATCAGGTCTTTCGAATTCCTGAGGTCCAGGTTGGTCCACAGATGTCATCAGGTCTTTAGTAGTCCTGAGGTCCAGGTTGGTCCACAGATGTCATCAGGTCTTTAGTAGTCCTGAGGTCCAGGCTGGTCCACAGAGTTGATCAGGTCTTTAGAAGTCCTGAGGTCCAGGCTGGTCCACAGAGGTGATCAGGTCTTTAGTAGTCTTGAGGTCCAGGCTGGTCCACAGAGGTGATCAGGTCTTTAGTAGTCCTGAGGTCCAGGCTGGTCCACAGAGGTGATCAGGTCTTTAGTAGTCCTGAGGTCCAGGCTGGTCCACAGAGTTGATCAGGTCTTTAGAAGTCCTGAGGTCCAGGCTGGTCCACAGAGGTGATCAGGTCTTTAGTAGTCCTGAGGTCCAGGCTGGTCCACAGAGGTGATCAGGTCTTTAGTAGTCCTGAGGTCCAGGCTGGTCCACAGAGGTGATCAGGTCTTTAGTAGTCCTGAGGTCCAGGCTGGTCCACAGAGGTGATCAGGTCTTTAGTAGTCCTGAGGTCCAGGCTGGTCCACAGAGGTGATCAGGTCTTTAGTAGTCCTGAGGTCCAGGATGATCCACACAGGTGATCAGGTCTTTAGTAGTCCTGAGGTCCAGGCTGGTCCACAGAGGTGATCAGGTCTTTAGTAGTCCTGAGGTCCAGGATGATCCACACAGGTGATCAGGTCTTTAGTAGTCCTGAGGTCCAGGTTGGTCCACAGATGTCATCAGGTCTTTAGTAGTCCTGAGGTCCAGGCTGGTCCACAGAGGTGATCAGGTCTTTAGTAGTCCTGAGGTCCAGGTTGGTCCACAGAGGTGATCAGGTCTTTAGTAGTCCTGAGGTCCAGGCTGGTCCACAGAGTGATCAGGTCTTTAGTAGTCCTGAGGTCCAGGATGATCCACACAGGTGATCAGGTCTTTAGTAGTCCTGAGGTCCAGGATGATCCACAGAGGTGATCAGGTCTTTAGTAGTCCTGAGGTCCAGGCTGGTCCACAGAGGTGATCAGGTCTTTAGTAGTCCTGAGGTCCAGGCTGGTCCACAGAGGTGATCAGGTCTTTAGTAGTCCTGAGGTCCAGGCTGGTCCACAGAGGTGATCAGGTCTTTAGTAGTCCTGAGGTCCAGGCTGGTCCACAGAGGTGATCAGGTCTTTAGTAGTCCTGAGGTCCAGGCTGGTCCACAGAGGTGATCAGGTCTTTAGTAGTCCTGAGGTCCAGGCTGGTCCACAGAGGTGATCAGGTCTTTAGTAGTCCTGAGGTCCAGGCTGGTCCACAGAGGTGATCAGGTCTTTAGTAGTCCTGAGGTCCAGGCTGGTCCACAGAGGTGATCAGCTCTTTAGTAGTCTTGAAGTCCAGGCTGGTCTACAGAGGTGATCAGGTCTTTAGTAGTCTTGAAGTCCAGGCTGGTCTACAGAGGTGATCAGGTCTTTAGTAGTCTTGAGGTCCCGGCTGGTCCACAGAGTTGATCAGGTCTTTAGTAGTCCTGAGGTCCAGGCTGGTCCACAGAGGTGATCAGGTCTTTAGTAGTCCTGAGGTCCAGGATGATCCACACAGGTGATCAGGTCTTTAGTAGTCCTGAGGTCCAGGCTGGTCCACAAAGATGATCAGGTCTTTAGAAGTCCGGAGGTCCAGGTTGGTCCACAGAGGTGATCAGGTCTTTAGTAGTCCTGAGGTCCAGGGTGATCCACAGAGGTGATCAGGTCTTTAGTAGTCCTGAGGTCCAGGCTGGTCCACAGAGGTGATTTTTAGTAGTCCTGAGGTCCAGGCTGGTCCACCGAGGTGATCAGGTCTTTAGTAGTCTTGAGGTCCAGGCTGGTCCACAGAGGTGAACAGTTCTTTAGAAATCCTGAAGTCCAGGCTGGTCCACAGAGGTGATCAGGTCTTTAGTAGTCCGGAGGTCCAGGCTGGTCCACAGAGGTGATCAGGTATTAAGTAGTCTTGAGGTCCAGGCTAGTCCACAGAGGTGATCAGGTCTTTAGTAGTCTTCAGGTCCAGGCTGGTCCACCGAGTTGATCAGGTCTTTAGTAGTCCTGAGGTCCAGGCTGGTCCACAGAGGTGATCAGGTCTTTAGTAGTCCTGAGGTCCAGGCTGGTCCACAGAGGTGATCAGGTCTTTAGTAGTCCTGGGGTCCAGGCTGGTCCAAAGAGGTGATCAGCTCTTTAGTAGTCTTGAAGTCCAGGCTGGTCCACAGAGTTGATCAGGACATTAGTAGTCCTGAGGTCCAGGATGATCCAAAGAGGTGATCTAGTCTTTAGTAGTCCTGAGGTCCAGAATGATCCACACAGGTGATCAGGTCTTTAGTAGTCCTAAGGTCCAGGATGATCCAAAGAGGTGATCAGTTCTTTAGTAGTCCTAAGGTCCAGGATGATCCAAAGAGGTGATCAGGTCTTTAGTAGTCCTGAGGTCCAGGCTGGTCCACAGAGGTGATCAGGTCTTTAGTAGTCCTGAGGTCCAGGATGATCCACACAGGTGATCAGGTCTTTAGTAGTACTGAGGTCCAAGCTTGTCCACAGAGGTGATCAGGTCTTTAGTAGTCCTGAGGTCCAGGCTGGTCCACAGAGGTGATCAGGTCTTTAGTAGTCCTGAGGTCCAGGCTGGTCCACAGAGGTGATCAGGTCTTTAGTAGTCCTGAGGTCCAGGCTGGTCCACAGAGGTGATCAGGTCTTTCGAATTCCTGAGGTCCAGGTTGGTCCACAGATGTCATCAGGTCTTTAGTAGTCCTGAGGTCCAGGTTGGTCCACAGATGTCATCAGGTCTTTAGTAGTCCTGAGGTCCAGGCTGGTCCACAGAGTTGATCAGGTCTTTAGAAGTCCTGAGGTCCAGGCTGGTCCACAGAGGTGATCAGGTCTTTAGTAGTCTTGAGGTCCAGGCTGGTCCACAGAGGTGATCAGGTCTTTAGTAGTCCTGAGGTCCAGGCTGGTCCACAGAGTTGATCAGGTCTTTAGTAGTCCTGAGGTCCAGGCTGGTCCACAGAGTTGATCAAATCTTTAGAAGTCCTGAGGTCCAGGCTGGTCCACAGAGGTGATCAGGTCTTTAGTAGTCCTGAGGTCCAGGCTGGTCCACAGAGGTGATCAGGTCTTTAGTAGTCCTGAGGTCCAGGCTGGTCCACAGAGGTGATCAGGTCTTTAGTAGTCCTGAGGTCCAGGCTGGTCCACAGAGGTGATCAGGTCTTTAGTAGTCTTGAGGTCCAGGCTGGTCCACAGAGGTGATCAGGTCTTTAGTAGTCCTGAGGTCCAGGATGATCCACACAGGTGATCAGGTCTTTAGTAGTCCTGAGGTCCAGGCTGGTCCACAGAGGTGATCAGGTCTTTAGTAGTCCTGAGGTCCAGGATGATCCACACAGGTGATCAGGTCTTTAGTAGTCCTGAGGTCCAGGCTGGTCCACAGAGGTGATCAGGTCTTTAGTAGTCCTGAGGTCCAGGCTGGTCCACAGAGGTGATCAGGTCTTTAGTAGTCCTGAGGTCCAGGCTGGTCCACAGAGGTGATCAGGTCTTTAGTAGTCCTGAGGTCCAGGCTGGTCCACAGAGTTGATCAGGTCTTTAGTAGTCCTGAGGTCCAGGATGATCCACACAGGTGATCAGGTCTTTAGTAGTCCTGAGGTCCAGGATGATCCACAGAGGTGATCAGGTATTTAGTAGTCCTGAGGTCCAGGCTGGTCCACCGAGGTGATCAGGTCTTTAGTAGTCTTGAATTTCCAGGCTGGTCTACAGAGTTGATCAGGTCTTTAGTAGTCTTGAGGTCCAGGTTGGTCCACAGAGGTGATCAGGTCTTTAGTAGTCCGGAGGTCCTGGCTGGTCCACAGAGGTGATCAGGTCTTTAGTAGTCCTGAGGTCCAGGCTGGTCCACACAGCTGATCAGGTCTTTAGTAGTCCTGAGATCCAGGCTGGTCCACACAGGTGATCAGGTCTTTATTAGTCCTGAGGTCCAGGCTGGTCCACAGAGGTGATCAGGACTTTAGTAGTCCTGAGGTCCAGGTTGGTCCACACAGATGATCAGGTCTTTAGTAGTCCTGAGATCCAGGCTGGTCCACACAGGTGATCAGGTCTTTATGAGTCCTGAGGTCCAGGCTGGTCCACAGAGGTGATCAGGACTTTTTTAGTCCTGAGGTCCAGGTTGGTCCACACAGATGATCAGGTCTTTAGTAGTCCTGAGGTCCAGGCTGGTCCACATAGGTGATCAGGTCTTTAGTAGTCCTGAGGTCCAGGTTGGTCCACACAGATGATCAGGTCTTTAGTAGTCCTGAGATCCAGGCTGGTCCACACAGATGATCAGGTCTTTAGTAGTCCTGAGATCCAGGTTGGTCCACACAGATGATCAGGTCTTTAGTAGTCCTGAGATCCAGGTTGGTCCACACAGATGATCAGGTCTTTAGTAGTCCTGAGATCCAGGCTGGTCCACACAGGTGATCAGGTCTTTATTAGTCCTGAGGTCCAGGCTGGTCCACAGAGGTGATCAGGACTTTAGTAGTCCTGAGGTCGAGGTTGGTCCACACAGGTGATCAGGTCTTTAGTAGTCCTGAGGTCCAGGTTGGTCCACACAGATGATCAGGTCTTTAGTAGTCCTGAGATCCAGGCTGGTCCACACAGGTGATCAGGTCTTTAGTAGTCCTGAGGTCCAGGTTGGTCCACACAGATGATCAGGTCTTTAGTAGTCCTGAGATCCAGGCTGGTCCACACAGGTGATCAGGACTTTAGTAGTCCTGAGGTCCAGGTTGGTCCACACAGATGATCAGGTCTTTAGTAGTCCTGAGATCCAGGCTGGTCCACACAGGTGATCAGGACTTTAGTAGTCCTGAGGTCCAGGTTGGTCCACACAGATGATCAGGTCTTTAGTAGTCCTTAGATCCAGGCTGGTCCACAGAGGTGATCAGGTTTTTAGTAGTCCTGAGGTCCAGGTTGGTCCACACAGGTGATCAGGTCTTTATTAGTCCTGAGGTCCAGGCTGGTCCACAGAGGTGATCAGGACGTTAGTAGTCATGAGGTCCAGGTTGGTCCACAAAGGTGATCAGGTCTTGAGTAGTCCTGAGATCCAGGCTGGTCCACACAGATGATCAGGACTTTAGTAGGCCTGAGGTCCAGGTTGGTTCACACAGATGATCAGGTCTTTAGTAGTCCTGAGATCCAGGCTGGTCCACACAGGTGATCAGGACTTTAGTAGTCCTGAGGTCCAGGTTGGTCCACACAGGTGATCAGGTCTTTATTAGTCCTGAGGTCCAGGATGATCCACAGAGGTGATCAGGTATTTAGTAGTCCTGAGGTCCAGGCTGGTCCACCGAGGTGATCAGGTCTTTAGTAGTCTTGAATTTCCAGGCTGGTCTACAGAGTTGATCAGGTCTTTAGTAGTCTTGAGGTCCAGGTTGGTCCACAGAGGTGATCAGGTCTTTAGTAGTCCGGAGGTCCTGGCTGGTCCACAGAGGTGATCAGGTCTTTAGTAGTCCTGAGGTCCAGGCTGGTCCACACAGCTGATCAGGTCTTTAGTAGTCCTGAGATCCAGGCTGGTCCACACAGGTGATCAGGTCTTTATTAGTCCTGAGGTCCAGGCTGGTCCACAGAGGTGATCAGGACTTTAGTAGTCCTGAGGTCCAGGTTGGTCCACACAGATGATCAGGTCTTTAGTAGTCCTGAGATCCAGGCTGGTCCACAGAGGTGATCAGGTCTTTATTAGTCCTGAGGTCCAGGTTGGTCCACAGAGGTGATCAGGTCTTTTTTAGTCCTGAGGTCCAGGTTGGTCCACACAGGTGATCAGGTCTTTATTAGTCCTGAGGTCCAGGCTGGTCCACATAGGTGATCAGGTCTTTTTTAGTCCTGAGGTCCAGGTTGGTCCACACAGATGATCAGGTCTTTAGTAGTCCTGAGGTCCAGGCTGGTCCACATAGGTGATCAGGTCTTTAGTAGTCCTGAGGTCCAGGTTGGTCCACACAGATGATCAGGTCTTTAGTAGTCCTGAGATCCAGGCTGGTCCACACAGGTGATCAGGTCTTTATTAGTCCTGATGTCCAGGCTGGTCCACAGAGGTGATCAGGACTTTAGTAGTCCTGAGGTCGAGGTTGGTCCACACAGGTGATCAGGTCTTTAGTAGTCCTGAGGTCCAGGTTGGTCCCCACAGATGATCAGGTCTTTAGTAGTCCTGAGATCCAGGCTGGTCCACACAGGTGATCATGTCTTTATTAGTCCTGAGGTCCAGGCTGGTCCACAGAGGTGATCAGGACTTTAGTAGTCCTGAGGTCGAGGTTGGTCCACACAGGTGATCAGGTCTTTAGTAGTCCTGAGGTCCAGGTTGGTCCACACAGATGATCAGGTCTTTAGTAGTCCTGAGATCCAGGCTGGTCCACACAGGTGATCAGGTCTTTAGTAGTCCTGAGGTCCAGGTTGGTCCACACAGATGATCAGGTCTTTAGTAGTCCTGAGATCCAGGCTGGTCCACAAGATGATCAGGACTTTCGTAGGCCTGAGGTCCAGGTTGGTCCACACAGATGATCAGGTCTTTAGTAGTCCTGAGATCCAGGCTGGTCCACACAGGTGATCAGGACTTTAGTAGTCCTGAGGTCCAGGTTGGTCCACACAGATGATCAGGTCTTTAGTAGTCCTTAGATCCAGGCTGGTCCACAGAGGTGATCAGGTTTTTAGTAGTCCTGAGGTCCAGGTTGGTCCACACAGGTGATCAGGTCTTTATTAGTCCTGAGGTCCAGGCTGGTCCACAGAGGTGATCAGGACGTTAGTAGTCCTGAGGTCCAGGCTGGTCCACAAAGGTGATCAGGTCTTGAGTAGTCCTGAGATCCAGGCTGGTCCACACAGATGATCAGGACTTTAGTAGGCCTGAGGTCCAGGTTGGTTCACACAGATGATCAGGTCTTTAGTAGTCCTGAGATCCAGGCTGGTCCACACAGGTGATCAGGACTTTAGTAGTCCTGAGGTCCAGGTTGGTCCACACAGATGATCAGGTCTTTAGTAGTCCTTAGATCCAGGCTGGTCCACAGAGTTGATCAGGTCTTTAGTAGTCCTGAGGTCCAGGTTGGTCCACACAGAT
Organism: Garcialebias charrua; assembly: GCA_038048925.1. NCBI lineage: Eukaryota > Metazoa > Chordata > Actinopteri > Cyprinodontiformes > Rivulidae > Garcialebias > Garcialebias charrua. The sequence continues at coordinate 24,021 of JBBPBX010029188.1, read as the reverse complement.
GATCAGGTCTTTATTAGTCCTGAGGTCCAGGCTGGTCCACAGAGGTGATCAGGACTTTAGTAGTCCTGAGGTCCAGGCTGGTCCACACAGGTGATCAGGTCTTTAGTAGATCTGACGTCCAGGCTGGGCCACAGAGGTGATCAGGTCTTTAGAAGTCCGGAGGTCCAGGCTGGTCCACAGAGGTGATCAGGTCTTTAGTAGTCTTGAAGTCCAGGCTGGTCCACAGAGGTGATCAGGTCTTTAGAAGTCCTAAGGTCCAGGCTGGTCCACAGAGGTGATCAGGTCTTTAGTAGTCCAGAAGTCCAGGCTGGTCCACAGAGTTGATCAGGTCTTTAGAAGTCCTAAGGTCCAGGCTGGTCCACAGAGGTGATCAGGTCTTTAGTAGTCCAGAGGTCCAGGCTAGTCCACAGAGGTGATCAGGTCTTTAGTAGTCTTGAAGTCCAGGCTGGTCCACAGAGGTGATCAGGTCATTAGTAGTCCTGAGGTCCAGGATGATCCAAAGAGGTGATCAGGTCTTTAGTAGTCCTGAGGTCCAGTATGATCCAAAGAGGTGATCAGGTCTTTAGTAGTCCTGAGGTCCAGGCTGGTCCACAGAGGTGATCAGGTCTTTAGTAGTCCTGAGGTCCAGGATGATCCACACAGGTGATCAGGTCTTTAGTAGTCCTGAGGTCCAGGATGATCCACAGAGGTGATCAGGTCTTTAGTAGTCCTGAGGTCCAGGATGATCCACAGAGGTGATCAGGTCTTTAGTAGTCCTGAGGTCCAGGATGATCCACAGAGGTGATCAGGTCTTTAGTAGTCCTGAGGTCCAGGATGATCCACACAGGTGATCAGGTCTTTAGTAGTCCTGAGGTCCAGGCTGGTCCACAGAGGTGATCAGGTCTTTAGTAGTCCTGAGGTCCAGGCTGGTCCACAGAGGTGATCAGGTCTTTAGTAGTCCTGAGGTCCAGGATGATCCACACAGGTGATCAGGTCTTTAGTAGTCCTGAGGTCCAGGATGATCCAAAGAGGTGAACAGGTCTTTAGTAGTCCTGAGGTCCAGGATGATCCACAGAGGTGATCAGGTCTTTAGTAGTCCTGAGGTCCAGGATGATCCACATAGGTGATCAGGTCTTTAGTAGTCCTGAGGTCCAGGATGATCCACACAGGTGATCAGGTCTTTAGTAGTCCTGAGGTCCAGGATGATCCACACAGGTGATCAGGTCTTTAGTAGTCCTGAGGTCCAGGCTGGTCCACAGAGGTGATCAGGTCTTTAGTAGTCCTGAGGTCCAGGCTGGTCCACAGAGGTGATCAGGTCTTTAGTAGTCCTGAGGTCCAGGCTGGTCCACAGAGGTGATCAGGTCTTTAGTAGTCCTGAGGTCCAAGCTTTTCCACAGAGGTGATCAGGTCTTTCGAAGTCCTAAGGTCCAGGCTGGTCCACAGAGGTGATCAGGTCTGTAGTAGTCCTGAGGTCCAGGCTGGTCCACAGAGGTGATCAGGTCTTTAGTAGTCCTGAGGTCCAGGCTGGTCCACAGAGGTGATCAGGTCCTTCGAAGTCCTGAGGTCCAGGCTGGTCCACAGAGGTGATCAGGTCTTTAGTAGTCCTGAGGTCCAAGATTTTCCACAGAGGTGATCAGGTCTTTCGAAGTCCCAAGGTCCAGGCTGGTCCACAGAGGTGATCAGGTCTGTAGTAGTCCTGAGGTCTAGGCTGGTCCACAGAGGTGATCAGGTCTTTAGTAGTCCTGAGGTCCAGGCTCGTCCATAGAGGTGATCAGGTCTTTAGTAGTACTGAGGTCCAAGCTTGTCCACAGAGGTGATCAGGTCTTTAGTAGTCCTGAGGTCCAGGCTGGTCCACAGAGGTGATCAGGTCTTTAGTAGTCCTGAGGTCCAAGTTTTTCCACAGAGGTGATCAGGTCTTTAGTAGTCCTGAGGTCCAAGCTTGTCCACAGAGTTGATCAGGTCTTTCGAAGTCCTAAGGTCCAGGCTGGTCCACAGAGGTGATCAGGTCTGTAGTAGTCCTGAGGTCCAGGCTGATCCACAGAGGTGATCAGGTCTTTCGAAGTCCTGAGGTCCAGGCTGGTCCACAGAGGTGATCAGGTTTTTAGTAGTCCTGAGGTCCAGGCTGGTCCACAGAGGTGATCAGGTCTTTCGAATTCCTGAGGTCCAGGCTGGTCCACAGAGGTGATCAGGTCTTTAGTAGTCCTGAGGTCCAGGCTGGTCCACAGAGCTGATCAGGTCTTTAGTAGTCCTGAGTTCCAGGTTGGTCCACAGATGTCATCAGGTCTTTAGTAGTCCTGAGGTCCAGGTTGGTCCACAGATGTCATCAGGTCTTTAGTAGTCCTGAGGTCCAGGCTGGTCCACAGAGTTGATCAGGTCTTTAGAAGTCCTGAGGTCCAGGCTGGTCCACAGAAGTGATCAGGTCTTTAGTAGTCTTGAGGTCCAGGCTGGTCCACAGAGGTGATCAGGTCTTTAGAAGTCTTGAGGTCCAGACTGGTCCACAGAGTTGATCAGGTCTTTAGAAGTCCTGAGGTCCAGGCTGGTCCACAGAGTTGATCAGGTCTTTAGAAGTCCTGAGGTCCAGGCTGGTCCACAGAGGTGATCAGGTCTTTAGTAGTCTTGAGGTCCAGGTTTGTCCACAGAGGTGATCAGGTCTTTAGTAGTCCTGAGGTCCAGGCTGGTCCACAGAGGTGATCAGGTCTTTAGTAGTCCTGAGGTCCAGGCTGGTCCACAGAGGTGATCAGGTCTTTAGTAGTCCTGAGGTCCAGGCTGGTCCACAGAGGTGATCAGGTCTTTAGTAGTCCTGAGGTCCAGGCTGGTCCACAGAGGTGATCAGGTCTTTAGTAGTCCTGAGGTCCAGGCTGGTCCACAGAGGTGATCAGCTCTTTAGTAGTCTTGAAGTCCAGGCTGGTCTACAGAGGTGATCAGGTCTTTAGTAGTCTTGAAGTCCAGGCTGGTCTACAGAGGTGATCAGGTCTTTAGTAGTCTTGAGGTCCCGGCTGGTCCACAGAGTTGATCAGGTCTTTAGTAGTCCTGAGGTCCAGGCTGGTCCACAGAGGTGATCAGGTCTTTAGTAGTCCTGAGGTCCAGGATGATCCACACAGGTGATCAGGTCTTTAGTAGTCCTGAGGTCCAGGCTGGTCCACAAAGATGATCAGGTCTTTAGAAGTCCGGAGGTCCAGGTTGGTCCACAGAGGTGATCAGGTCTTTAGTAGTCCTGAGGTCCAGGGTGATCCACAGAGGTGATCAGGTCTTTAGTAGTCCTGAGGTCCAGGCTGGTCCACAGAGGTGATTTTTAGTAGTCCTGAGGTCCAGGTTGGTCCACACAGATGATCAGGTCTTTAGTAGTCCTGAGATCCAAGCTGGTCCACACAGGTGATCAGGTCTTTATTAGTCCTGATGTCCAGGCTGGTCCACAGAGGTGATCAGGACTTTAGTAGTCCTGAGGTCGAGGTTGGTCCACACAGGTGATCAGGTCTTTAGTAGTCCTGAGGTCCAGGTTGGTCCACACAGATGATCAGGTCTTTAGTAGTCCTGAGATCCAGGCTGGTCCACACAGGTGATCATGTCTTTATTAGTCCTGAGGTCCAGGCTGGTCCACAGAGGTGATCAGGACTTTAGTAGTCCTGAGGTCGAGGTTGGTCCACACAGGTGATCAGGTCTTTAGTAGTCCTGAGGTCCAGGTTGGTCCACACAGATGATCAGGTCTTTAGTAGTCCTGAGATCCAGGCTGGTCCACACAGGTGATCAGGTCTTTAGTAGTCCTGAGGTCCAGGTTGGTCCACACAGATGATCAGGTCTTTAGTAGTCCTGAGATCCAGGCTGGTCCACACAGATGATCAGGACTTTCGTAGGCCTGAGGTCCAGGTTGGTCCACACAGATGATCAGGTCTTTAGTAGTCCTGAGATCCAGGCTGGTCCACACAGGTGATCAGGACTTTAGTAGTCCTGAGGTCCAGGTTGGTCCACACAGCTGATCAGGTCTTTAGTAGTCCTGAGATCCAGGCTGGTCCACACAGGTGATCAGGTCTTTATTAGTCCTGAGGTCCAGGCTGGTCCACAGAGGTGATCAGGACTTTAGTAGTCCTGAGGTCCAGGTTGGTCCACACAGATGATCAGGTCTTTAGTAGTCCTGAGATCCAGGCTGGTCCACACAGGTGATCAGGTCTTTATGAGTCCTGAGGTCCAGGCTGGTCCACAGAGGTGATCAGGACTTTTTTAGTCCTGAGGTCCAGGTTGGTCCACACAGATGATCAGGTCTTTAGTAGTCCTGAGGTCCAGGCTGGTCCACATAGGTGATCAGGTCTTTAGTAGTCCTGAGGTCCAGGTTGGTCCACACAGATGATCAGGTCTTTAGTAGTCCTGAGATCCAGGCTGGTCCACACAGATGATCAGGTCTTTAGTAGTCCTGAGATCCAGGTTGGTCCACACAGATGATCAGGTCTTTAGTAGTCCTGAGATCCAGGCTGGTCCACACAGGTGATCAGGTCTTTATTAGTCCTGATGTCCAGGCTGGTCCACAGAGGTGATCAGGACTTTAGTAGTCCTGAGGTCGAGGTTGGTCCACACAGGTGATCAGGTCTTTAGTAGTCCTGAGGTCCAGGTTGGTCCACACAGATGATCAGGTCTTTAGTAGTCCTGAGATCCAGGCTGGTCCACACAGGTGATCATGTCTTTATTAGTCCTGAGGTCCAGGCTGGTCCACAGAGGTGATCAGGACTTTAGTAGTCCTGAGGTCGAGGTTGGTCCACACAGGTGATCAGGTCTTTAGTAGTCCTGAGGTCCAGGTTGGTCCACACAGATGATCAGGTCTTTAGTAGTCCTGAGATCCAGGCTGGTCCACACAGGTGATCAGGTCTTTAGTAGTCCTGAGGTCCAGGTTGGTCCACACAGATGATCAGGTCTTTAGTAGTCCTGAGATCCAGGCTGGTCCACAAAGATGATCAGGACTTTCGTAGGCCTGAGGTCCAGGTTGGTCCACACAGATGATCAGGTCTTTAGTAGTCCTGAGATCCAGGCTGGTCCACACAGGTGATCAGGACTTTAGTAGTCCTGAGGTCCAGGTTGGTCCACAGAGGTGATCAGGTCTTTAGTAGTCCTGAGGTCCAAGATTTTCCACAGAGGTGATCAGGTCTTTCGAAGTCCCAAGGTCCAGGCTGGTCCACAGAGGTGATCAGGTCTGTAGTAGTCCTGAGGTCTAGGCTGGTCCACAGAGGTGATCAGGTCTTTAGTAGTCCTGAGGTCCAGGCTCGTCCATAGAGGTGATCAGGTCTTTAGTAGTACTGAGGTCCAAGCTTGTCCACAGAGGTGATCAGGTCTTTAGTAGGCCTGAGGTCCAGGTTGGTCCACACAGATGATCAGGTCTTTAGTAGTCCTGAGATCCAGGCTGGTCCACACAGGTGATCAGGACTTTAGTAGTCCTGAGGTCCAGGTTGGTCCACACAGATGATCAGGTCTTTAGTAGTCCTTAGATCCAGGCTGGTCCACAGAGTTGATCAGGTCTTTAGTAGTCCTGAGGTCCAGGTTGGTCCACACAGATGATCAGGTCTTTATTAGTCCTGAGGTCCAGGCTGGTCCACAGAGGTGATCAGGACTTTAGTAGTCCTGAGGTCCAGGCTGGTCCACACAGGTGATCAGGTCTTTAGTAGATCTGACGTCCAGGCTGGGCCACAGAGGTGATCAGGTCTTTAGAAGTCCGGAGGTCCAGGCTGGTCCACAGAGGTGATCAGGTCTTTAGTAGTCTTGAAGTCCAGGCTGGTCCACAGAGGTGATCAGGTCTTTAGAAGTCCTAAGGTCCAGGCTGGTCCACAGAGGTGATCAGGTCTTTAGTAGTCCAGAAGTCCAGGCTGGTCCACAGAGTTGATCAGGTCTTTAGAAGTCCTAAGGTCCAGGCTGGTCCACAGAGGTGATCAGGTCTTTAGTAGTCCAGAGGTCCAGGCTAGTCCACAGAGGTGATCAGGTCTTTAGTAGTCTTGAAGTCCAGGCTGGTCCACAGAGGTGATCAGGTCATTAGTAGTCCTGAGGTCCAGGATGATCCAAAGAGGTGATCAGGTCTTTAGTAGTCCTGAGGTCCAGTATGATCCAAAGAGGTGATCAGGTCTTTAGTAGTCCTGAGGTCCAGGCTGGTCCACAGAGGTGATCAGGTCTTTAGTAGTCCTGAGGTCCAGGATGATCCACACAGGTGATCAGGTCTTTAGTAGTCCTGAGGTCCAGGATGATCCAAAGAGGTGAACAGGTCTTTAGTAGTCCTGAGGTCCAGGATGATCCACAGAGGTGATCAGGTCTTTAGTAGTCCTGAGGTCCAGGATGATCGACATAGGTGATCAGGTCTTTAGTAGTCCTGAGGTCCAGGATGATCCACACAGGTGATCAGGTCTTTAGTAGTCCTGAGGTCCAGGCTGGTCCACAGAGGTGATCAGGTCTTTAGTAGTCCTGAGGTCCAGGCTGGTCCACAGAGGTGATCAGGTCTTTAGTAGTCCTGAGGTCCAGGATGATCCACACAGGTGATCAGGTCTTTAGTAGTCCTGAGGTGCAGGCTGGTCCATAGAGGTGATCAGGTCTTTAGTAGTACTGAGGTCCAAGCTTGTCCACAGAGGTGATCAGGTCTTTAGTAGTCCTGAGGTCCAGGCTGGTCCACAGAGGTGATCAGGTCTTTAGTAGTCCTGAGGTCCAAGCTTTTCCACAGAGGTGATCAGGTCTTTCGAAGTCCTAAGGTCCAGGCTGGTCCACAGAGGTGATCAGGTCTGTAGTAGTCCTGAGGTCCAGGCTGGTCCACAGAGGTGATCAGGTCTTTAGTAGTCCTGAGGTCCAGGCTGGTCCACAGAGGTGATCAGGTCTTTCGAAGTCCTGAGGTCCAGGCTGGTCCACAGAGGTGATCAGGTCTTTAGTAGTCCTGAGGTCCAAGATTTTCCACAGAGGTGATCAGGTCTTTCGAAGTCCCAAGGTCCAGGCTGGTCCACAGAGGTGATCAGGTCTGTAGTAGTCCTGAGGTCTAGGCTGGTCCACAGAGGTGATCAGGTCTTTAGTAGTCCTGAGGTCCAGGCTCGTCCATAGAGGTGATCAGGTCTTTAGTAGTACTGAGGTCCAAGCTTGTCCACAGAGGTGATCAGGTCTTTAGTAGTCCTGAGGTCCAGGCTGGTCCACAGAGGTGATCAGGTCTTTAGTAGTCCTGAGGTCCAAGTTTTTCCACAGAGGTGATCAGGTCTTTAGTAGTCCTGAGGTCCAAGCTTGTCCACAGAGTTGATCAGGTCTTTCGAAGTCCTAAGGTCCAGGCTGGTCCACAGAGGTGATCAGGTCTGTAGTAGTCCTGAGGTCCAGGCTGATCCACAGAGGTGATCAGGTCTTTCGAAGTCCTGAGGTCCAGGCTGGTCCACAGAGGTGATCAGGTTTTTAGTAGTCCTGAGGTCCAGGCTGGTCCACAGAGGTGATCAGGTCTTTCGAATTCCTGAGGTCCAGGCTGGTCCACAGAGGTGATCAGGTCTTTAGTAGTCCTGAGGTCCAGGCTGGTCCACAGAGCTGATCAGGTCTTTAGTAGTCCTGAGTTCCAGGTTGGTCCACAGATGTCATCAGGTCTTTAGTAGTCCTGAGGTCCAGGTTGGTCCACAGATGTCATCAGGTCTTTAGTAGTCCTGAGGTCCAGGCTGGTCCACAGAGTTGATCAGGTCTTTAGAAGTCCTGAGGTCCAGGCTGGTCCACAGAAGTGATCAGGTCTTTAGTAGTCTTGAGGTCCAGGCTGGTCCACAGAGGTGATCAGGTCTTTAGAAGTCTTGAGGTCCAGACTGGTCCACAGAGTTGATCAGGTCTTTAGAAGTCCTGAGGTCCAGGCTGGTCCACAGAGTTGATCAGGTCTTTAGAAGTCCTGAGGTCCAGGCTGGTCCACAGAGGTGATCAGGTCTTTAGTAGTCCTGAGGTCCAGGTTGGTCCACACAGATGATCAGGTCTTTAGTAGTCCTTAGATCCAGGCTGGTCCACAGAGTTGATCAGGTCTTTAGTAGTCCTGAGGTCCAGGTTGGTCCACACAGATGATCAGGTCTTTATTAGTCCTGAGGTCCAGGCTGGTCCACAGAGGTGATCAGGACTTTAGTAGTCCTGAGGTCCAGGCTGGTCCACACAGGTGATCAGGTCTTTAGTAGATCTGACGTCCAGGCTGGGCCACAGAGGTGATCAGGTCTTTAGAAGTCCGGAGGTCCAGGCTGGTCCACAGAGGTGATCAGGTCTTTAGTAGTCTTGAAGTCCAGGCTGGTCCACAGAGGTGATCAGGTCTTTAGAAGTCCTAAGGTCCAGGCTGGTCCACAGAGGTGATCAGGTCTTTAGTAGTCCAGAAGTCCAGGCTGGTCCACAGAGTTGATCAGGTCTTTAGTAGTCCTGAGGTCCAGGGTGATCCACAGAGGTGATCAGGTCTTTAGTAGTCCTGAGGTCCAGGCTGGTCCACAGAGGTGATTTTTAGTAGTCCTGAGGTCCAGGCTGGTCCACGAGGTGATCAGGTCTTTAGTAGTCTTGAGGTCCAGGCTGGTCCACAGAGGTGAACAGTTCTTTAGAAATCCTGAAGTCCAGGCTGGTCCACAGAGGTGATCAGGTCTTTAGTAGTCCGGAGGTCCAGGCTGGTCCACAGAGGTGATCAGGTATTAAGTAGTCTTGAGGTCCAGGCTAGTCCACAGAGGTGATCAGGTCTTTAGTAGTCTTCAGGTCCAGGCTGGTCCACCGAGTTGATCAGGTCTTTAGTAGTCCTGAGGTCCAGGCTGGTCCACAGAGGTGATCAGGTCTTTAGTAGTCCTGAGGTCCAGGCTGGTCCACAGAGGTGATCAGGTCTTTAGTAGTCCTGGGGTCCAGGCTGGTCCAAAGAGGTGATCAGCTCTTTAGTAGTCTTGAAGTCCAGGCTGGTCCACAGAGTTGATCAGGACATTAGTAGTCCTGAGGTCCAGGATGATCCAAAGAGGTGATCTAGTCTTTAGTAGTCCTGAGGTCCAGAATGATCCACACAGGTGATCAGGTCTTTAGTAGTCCTAAGGTCCAGGATGATCCAAAGAGGTGATCAGTTCTTTAGTAGTCCTAAGGTCCAGGATGATCCAAAGAGGTGATCAGGTCTTTAGTAGTCCTGAGGTCCAGGATGATCCAAAGAGGTGATCAGGTCTTTAGTAGTCCTGAGGTCCAGGCTGGTCCACAGAGGTGATCAGGTCTTTAGTAGTCCTGAGGTCCAGGATGATCCACACAGGTGATCAGGTCTTTAGTAGTACTGAGGTCCAAGCTTGTCCACAGAGGTGATCAGGTCTTTAGTAGTCCTGAGGTCCAGGCTGGTCCACAGAGGTGATCAGGTCTTTAGTAGTCCTGAGGTCCAGGCTGGTCCACAGAGGTGATCAGGTCTTTAGTAGTCCTGAGGTCCAGGCTGGTCCACAGAGGTGATCAGGTCTTTCGTATTCCTGAGGTCCAGGTTGGTCCACAGATGTCATCAGGTCTTTAGTAGTCCTGAGGTCCAGGTTGGTCCACAGATGTCATCAGGTCTTTAGTAGTCCTGAGGTCCAGGCTGGTCCACAGAGTTGATCAGGTCTTTAGAAGTCCTGAGGTCCAGGCTGGTCCACAGAGGTGATCAGGTCTTTAGTAGTCTTGAGGTCCAGGCTGGTCCACAGAGGTGATCAGGTCTTTAGTAGTCCTGAGGTCCAGGCTGGTCCACAGAGTTGATCAGGTCTTTAGTAGTCCTGAGGTCCAGGCTGGTCCACAGAGTTGATCAGGTCTTTAGTAGTCCTGAGGTCCAGGCTGGTCCACAGAGGTGATCAGGTCTTTAGTAGTCCTGAGGTCCAGGCTGGTCCACAGAGGTGATCAGGTCTTTAGTAGTCCTGAGGTCCAGGCTGGTCCACAGAGGTGATCAGGTCTTTAGTAGTCCTGAGGTCCAGGCTGGTCCACAGAGGTGATCAGGTCTTTAGTAGTCTTGAGGTCCAGGCTGGTCCACAGAGGTGATCAGGTCTTTAATAGTCCTGAGGTCCAGGATGATCCACACAGGTGATCAGGTCTTTAGTAGTCCTGAGGTCCAGGCTGGTCCACAGAGGTGATCAGGTCTTTAGTAGTCCTGAGGTCCAGGATGATCCACACAGGTGATCAGGTCTTTAGTAGTCCTGAGGTCCAGGCTGGTCCACAGAGGTGATCAGGTCTTTAGTAGTCCTGAGGTCCAGGCTGGTCCACAGAGGTGATCAGGTCTTTAGTAGTCCTGAGGTCCAGGCTGGTCCACAGAGGTGATCAGGTCTTTAGTAGTCCTGAGGTCCAGGCTGGTCCACAGAGGTGATCAGGTCTTTAGTAGTCCTGAGGTCCAGGATGATCCACACAGGTGATCAGGTCTTTAGTAGTCCTGAGGTCCAGGATGATCCACAGAGGTGATCAGGTATTTAGTAGTCCTGAGGTCCAGGCTGGTCCACCGAGGTGATCAGGTCTTTAGTAGTCTTGAATTTCCAGGCTGGTCTACAGAGTTGATCAGGTCTTTAGTAGTCTTGAGGTCCAGGTTGGTCCACAGAGGTGATCAGGTCTTTAGTAGTCCTGAGGTCCTGGCTGGTCCACAGAGTTGATCAGGTCTTTAGTAGTCCTGAGGTCCAGGCTGGTCCACAGAGGTGATCAGGTCTTTAGTAGTCTTGAGGTCCAGGCTGGTCCACAGAGGTGATCAGGTCTTTATTAGTCCTGAGGTCCAGGCTGGTCCACAGAGGTGATCAGGTCTTTAGTAGTCCTGAGGTCCAGGTTGGTCCACAGAGGTGATCAGGTCTTTAGTAGTCTTGAGGTCCAGGCTGGTCTACAGAGGTGATCAGGTCTTTATTAGTCTTGAGGTCCAGGCTGGTCTACAGAGGTGATCAGGTCTTTTTTAGTCTTGAGGTCCCGGTTGGTCCACAGAGTTGATCAGGTCTTTAGTAGTCCTGAGGTCCAGGCTGGTCCACATAGGTGATCAGGTCTTTAGTAGTCCTGAGGTCCAGGTTGGTCCACAGAGGTGATCAGGTCTTTAGTAGTCCTGAGGTCCAGGCTGGTCCACAGAGGTGATTTTTAGTAGTCCTGAGGTCCAGGTTGGTCCACCGAGGTGATCAGGTCTTTAGTAGTCTTGAGGTCCAGGCTGGTCCACACAGGTGATCAGGTCTTTATTAGTCCTGATGTCCAGGCTGGTCCACAGAGGTGATCAGGACTTTAGTAGTCCTGAGGTCGAGGTTGGTCCACACAGGTGATCAGGTCTTTAGTAGTCCTGAGGTCCAGGTTGGTCCACACAGATGATCAGGTCTTTAGTAGTCCTGAGATCCAGGCTGGTCCACACAGGTGATCATGTCTTTATTAGTCCTGAGGTCCAGGCTGGTCCACAGAGGTGATCAGGACTTTAGTAGTCCTGAGGTCGAGGTTGGTCCACACAGGTGATCAGGTCTTTAGTAGTCCTGAGGTCCAGGTTGGTCCACACAGATGATCAGGTCTTTAGTAGTCCTGAGATCCAGGCTGGTCCACACAGGTGATCAGGTCTTTAGTAGTCCTGAGGTCCAGGTTGGTCCACACAGATGATCAGGTCTTTAGTAGTCCTGAGATCCAGGCTGGTCCACAAAGATGATCAGGACTTTCGTAGGCCTGAGGTCCAGGTTGGTCCACACAGATGATCAGGTCTTTAGTAGTCCTGAGATCCAGGCTGGTCCACACAGGTGATCAGGACTTTAGTAGTCCTGAGGTCCAGGTTGGTCCACAGAGGTGATCAGGTCTTTAGTAGTCCTTAGGTCCAGGCTTTTCCACAGAGGTGATCAGGTTTTTCGTAGTCCTGAGGTCCAGGTTGGTCCACAGAGGTGATCAGGTCTTTATTAGTCCTGAGGTCTAGGCTGGTCCACAGAGGTGATCAGGTCTTTAGTAGTCCTGAGGTCCAGGCTGGTCCATAGAGGTGATCAGGTCTTTAGTAGTCCTGAGGTCCAGGCTTGTCCACAGAGGTGATCAGGTCTTTAGTAGGCCTGAGGTCCAGGTTGGTCCACACAGATGATCAGGTCTTTAGTAGTCCTGAGATCCAGGCTGGTCCACACAGGTGATCAGGACTTTAGTAGTCCTGAGGTCCAGGTTGGTCCACACAGATGATCAGGTCTTTAGTAGTCCTTAGATCCAGGCTGGTCCACAGAGTTGATCAGGTCTTTAGTAGTCCTGAGGTCCAGGTTGGTCCACACAGATGATCAGGTCTTTATTAGTCCTGAGGTCCAGGCTGGTCCACAGAGGTGATCAGGACTTTAGTAGTCCTGAGGTCCAGGCTGGTCCACACAGGTGATCAGGTCTTTAGTAGATCTGACGTCCAGGCTGGGCCACAGAGGTGATCAGGTCTTTAGAAGTCCGGAGGTCCAGGCTGGTCCACAGAGGTGATCAGGTCTTTAGTAGTCTTGAAGTCCAGGCTGGTCCACAGAGGTGATCAGGTCTTTAGAAGTCCTAAGGTCCAGGCTGGTCCACAGAGGTGATCAGGTCTTTAGTAGTCCAGAAGTCCAGGCTGGTCCACAGAGTTGATCAGGTCTTTAGAAGTCCTAAGGTCCAGGCTGGTCCACAGAGGTGATCAGGTCTTTAGTAGTCCAGAGGTCCAGGCTAGTCCACAGAGGTGATCAGGTCTTTAGTAGTCTTGAAGTCCAGGCTGGTCCACAGAGGTGATCAGGTCATTAGTAGTCCTGAGGTCCAGGATGATCCAAAGAGGTGATCAGGTCTTTAGTAGTCCTGAGGTCCAGTATGATCCAAAGAGGTGATCAGGTCTTTAGTAGTCCTGAGGTCCAGGCTGGTCCACAGAGGTGATCAGGTCTTTAGTAGTCCTGAGGTCCAGGATGATCCACAGAGGTGATCAGGTCTTTAGTAGTCCTGAGGTCCAGGATGATCCACAGAGGTGATCAGGTCTTTAGTAGTCCTGAGGTCCAGGATGATCCACAGAGGTGATCAGGTCTTTAGTAGTCCTGAGGTCCAGGATGATCGACATAGGTGATCAGGTCTTTAGTAGTCCTGAGGTCCAGGATGATCCACACAGGTGATCAGGTCTTTAGTAGTCCTGAGGTCCAGGCTGGTCCACAGAGGTGATCAGGTCTTTAGTAGTCCTGAGGTCCAGGCTGGTCCACAGAGGTGATCAGGTCTTTAGTAGTCCTGAGGTCCAGGATGATCCACACAGGTGATCAGGTCTTTAGTAGTCCTGAGGTGCAGGCTGGTCCATAGAGGTGATCAGGTCTTTAGTAGTACTGAGGTCCAAGCTTGTCCACAGAGGTGATCAGGTCTTTAGTAGTCCTGAGGTCCAGGCTGGTCCACAGAGGTGATCAGGTCTTTAGTAGTCCTGAGGTCCAAGCTTTTCCACAGAGGTGATCAGGTCTTTCGAAGTCCTAAGGTCCAGGCTGGTCCACAGAGGTGATCAGGTCTGTAGTAGTCCTGAGGTCCAGGCTGGTCCACAGAGGTGATCAGGTCTTTAGTAGTCCTGAGGTCCAGGCTGGTCCACAGAGGTGATCAGGTCTTCGAAGTCCTGAGGTCCAGGCTGGTCCACAGAGGTGATCAGGTCTTTAGTAGTCCTGAGGTCCAAGATTTTCCACAGAGGTGATCAGGTCTTTCGAAGTCCCAAGGTCCAGGCTGGTCCACAGAGGTGATCAGGTCTGTAGTAGTCCTGAGGTCTAGGCTGGTCCACAGAGGTGATCAGGTCTTTAGTAGTCCTGAGGTCCAGGCTCGTCCATAGAGGTGATCAGGTCTTTAGTAGTACTGAGGTCCAAGCTTGTCCACAGAGGTGATCAGGTCTTTAGTAGTCCTGAGGTCCAGGCTGGTCCACAGAGGTGATCAGGTCTTTAGTAGTCCTGAGGTCCAAGTTTTTCCACAGAGGTGATCAGGTCTTTAGTAGTCCTGAGGTCCAAGCTTGTCCACAGAGTTGATCAGGTCTTTCGAAGTCCTAAGGTCCAGGCTGGTCCACAGAGGTGATCAGGTCTGTAGTAGTCCTGAGGTCCAGGCTGATCCACAGAGGTGATCAGGTCTTTCGAAGTCCTGAGGTCCAGGCTGGTCCACAGAGGTGATCAGGTTTTTAGTAGTCCTGAGGTCCAGGCTGGTCCACAGAGGTGATCAGGTCTTTCGAATTCCTGAGGTCCAGGCTGGTCCACAGAGGTGATCAGGTCTTTAGTAGTCCTGAGGTCCAGGCTGGTCCACAGAGCTGATCAGGTCTTTAGTAGTCCTGAGTTCCAGGTTGGTCCACAGATGTCATCAGGTCTTTAGTAGTCCTGAGGTCCAGGTTGGTCCACAGATGTCATCAGGTCTTTAGTAGTCCTGAGGTCCAGGCTGGTCCACAGAGTTGATCAGGTCTTTAGAAGTCCTGAGGTCCAGGCTGGTCCACAGAAGTGATCAGGTCTTTAGTAGTCTTGAGGTCCAGGCTGGTCCACAGAGGTGATCAGGTCTTTAGAAGTCTTGAGGTCCAGACTGGTCCACAGAGTTGATCAGGTCTTTAGAAGTCCTGAGGTCCAGGCTGGTCCACAGAGTTGATCAGGTCTTTAGAAGTCCTGAGGTCCAGGCTGGTCCACAGAGGTGATCAGGTCTTTAGTAGTCTTGAGGTCCAGGTTTGTCCACAGAGGTGATCAGGTCTTTAGTAGTCCTGAGGTCCAGGCTGGTCCACAGAGTTGATCAGGTCTTTAGTAGTCCTGAGGTCCAGGCTGGTCCACAGAGGTGATCAGCTCTTTAGTAGTCTTGAAGTCCAGGCTGGTCTACAGAGGTGATCAGGTCTTTAGTAGTCTTGAAGTCCAGGCTGGTCTACAGAGGTGATCAGGTCTTTAGTAGTCTTGAGGTCCCGGCTGGTCCACAGAGTTGATCAGGTCTTTAGTAGTCCTGAGGTCCAGGCTGGTCCACAGAGGTGATCAGGTCTTTAGTAGTCCTGAGGTCCAGGATGATCCACACAGGTGATCAGGTCTTTAGTAGTCCTGAGGTCCAGGCTGGTCCACAAAGATGATCAGGTCTTTAGAAGTCCGGAGGTCCAGGTTGGTCCACAGAGGTGATCAGGTCTTTAGTAGTCCTGAGGTCCAGGGTGATCCACAGAGGTGATCAGGTCTTTAGTAGTCCTGAGGTCCAGGCTGGTCCACAGAGGTGATTTTTAGTAGTCCTGAGGTCCAGGTTGGTCCACACAGATGATCAGGTCTTTAGTAGTCCTGAGATCCAAGCTGGTCCACACAGGTGATCAGGTCTTTATTAGTCCTGATGTCCAGGCTGGTCCACAGAGGTGATCAGGACTTTAGTAGTCCTGAGGTCGAGGTTGGTCCACACAGGTGATCAGGTCTTTAGTAGTCCTGAGGTCCAGGTTGGTCCACACAGATGATCAGGTCTTTAGTAGTCCTGAGATCCAGGCTGGTCCACACAGGTGATCATGTCTTTATTAGTCCTGAGGTCCAGGCTGGTCCACAGAGGTGATCAGGACTTTAGTAGTCCTGAGGTCGAGGTTGGTCCACACAGGTGATCAGGTCTTTAGTAGTCCTGAGGTCCAGGTTGGTCCACACAGATGATCAGGTCTTTAGTAGTCCTGAGATCCAGGCTGGTCCACACAGGTGATCAGGTCTTTAGTAGTCCTGAGGTCCAGGTTGGTCCACACAGATGATCAGGTCTTTAGTAGTCCTGAGATCCAGGCTGGTCCACACAGATGATCAGGTCTTTAGTAGTCCTGAGGTCCAGGTTGGTCCACACAGATGATCAGGTCTTTAGTAGTCCTGAGATCCAGGCTGGTCCACAGAGGTGATCAGGTCTTTAGTAGTCCTGAGGTCCAGGTTGGTCCACACAGGTGATCAGGTCTTTAGTAGTCCTGAGGTCCAGGCTGGTCCACACAGGTGATCAGGTCTTTAGTAGTCCTGAGGTCCAGGCTGGTCCACAGAGGTGATCAGGTCTTTAGTAGTCCTGAGGTCCAGGTTGGTCCACAGAGGTGATCAGGTCTTTAGTAGTCCTGAGGTCCAGGCTGGTCCACAGAGGTGATTTTTATTAGTCCTGAGGTCCAGGTTGGTCCACAGAGGTGATCAGGTCTTTTTTAGTCCTGAGGTCCAGGTTGGTCCACACAGGTGATCAGGTCTTTATTAGTCCTGATGTCCAGGCTGGTCCACATAGGTGATCAGGTCTTTAGTAGTCCTGAGGTCGAGGTTGGTCCACACAGGTGATCAGGTCTTTAGTAGTCCTGAGGTCCAGGTTGGTCCACACAGATGATCAGGTCTTTAGTAGTCCTGAGGTCCAGGTTGGTCCACACAGGTGATCAGGTCTTTAGTAGTCCTGAGGTCCAGGCTGGTCCACACAGGTGATCAGGTCTTTATTAGTCCTGATGTCCAGGCTGGTCCACAGAGGTGATCAGGTCTTTAGTAGTCCTGAGGTCGAGGTTGGTCCACAGAGGTGATCAGGTCTTTAGTAGTCCTGAGGTCCAGGTTGGTCCACAGAGGTGATCAGGTCTTTAGTAGTCCTGAGGTCCAGGCTGGTCCACAGAGGTGATCATGTCTTTATTAGTCCTGAGGTCCAGGCTGGTCCACAGAGGTGATCAGGTCTTTCGTAGTCCTGAGGTCGAGGTTGGTCCACAGAGGTGATCAGGTCTTTAGTAGTCCTGAGGTCCAGGTTTTTCCACAGAGGTGATCAGGTCTTTCGTAGTCCTGAGGTCCAGGCTGGTCCACAGAGGTGATCAGGTCTTTAGTAGTCCTGAGGTCTAGGTTGGTCCACAGAGGTGATCAGGTCTTTAGTAGTCCTGAGGTCCAGGCTGGTCCATAGAGGTGATCAGGTCTTTCGTAGTCCTGAGGTCCAGGTTTGTCCACAGAGGTGATCAGGTCTTTAGTAGTCCTGAGGTCCAGGCTGGTCCACAGAGGTGATCAGGTCTTTAGTAGTCCTGAGGTCCAGGTTTTTCCACAGAGGTGATCAGGTCTTTAGTAGTCCTGAGGTCCAAGCTTTTCCACAGAGTTGATCAGGTCTTTCGAAGTCCTAAGGTCCAGGCTGGTCCACAGAGGTGATCAGGTCTGTAGTAGTCCTGAGGTCTAGGCTGGTCCACAGAGGTGATCAGGTCTTTCGTAGTCCTGAGGTCCAGGCTGGTCCATAGAGGTGATCAGGTTTTTAGTAGTCCTGAGGTCCAAGCTTGTCCACAGAGGTGATCAGGTCTTTAGTAGGCCTGAGGTCCAGGTTGGTCCACACAGATGATCAGGTCTTTAGTAGTCCTGAGATCCAGGCTGGTCCACACAGGTGATCAGGACTTTAGTAGTCCTGAGGTCCAGGTTGGTCCACACAGATGATCAGGTCTTTAGTAGTCCTTAGATCCAGGCTGGTCCACAGAGTTGATCAGGTCTTTAGTAGTCCTGAGGTCCAGGTTGGTCCACACAGATGATCAGGTCTTTATTAGTCCTGAGGTCCAGGCTGGTCCACAGAGGTGATCAGGACTTTAGTAGTCCTGAGGTCCAGGCTGGTCCACACAGGTGATCAGGTCTTTAGTAGATCTGACGTCCAGGCTGGGCCACAGAGGTGATCAGGTCTTTAGAAGTCCGGAGGTCCAGGCTGGTCCACAGAGGTGATCAGGTCTTTAGTAGTCTTGAAGTCCAGGCTGGTCCACAGAGGTGATCAGGTCTTTAGAAGTCCTAAGGTCCAGGCTGGTCCACAGAGGTGATCAGGTCTTTAGTAGTCCAGAAGTCCAGGCTGGTCCACAGAGTTGATCAGGTCTTTAGAAGTCCTAAGGTCCAGGCTGGTCCACAGAGGTGATCAGGTCTTTAGTAGTCCAGAGGTCCAGGCTAGTCCACAGAGGTGATCAGGTCTTTAGTAGTCTTGAAGTCCAGGCTGGTCCACAGAGGTGATCAGGTCATTAGTAGTCCTGAGGTCCAGGATGATCCAAAGAGGTGATCAGGTCTTTAGTAGTCCTGAGGTCCAGTATGATCCAAAGAGGTGATCAGGTCTTTAGTAGTCCTGAGGTCCAGGCTGGTCCACAGAGGTGATCAGGTCTTTAGTAGTCCTGAGGTCCAGGATGATCCACACAGGTGATCAGGTCTTTAGTAGTCCTGAGGTCCAGGATGATCCAAAGAGGTGAACAGGTCTTTAGTAGTCCTGAGGTCCAGGATGATCCACAGAGGTGATCAGGTCTTTAGTAGTCCTGAGGTCCAGGATGATCGACATAGGTGATCAGGTCTTTAGTAGTCCTGAGGTCCAGGATGATCCACACAGGTGATCAGGTCTTTAGTAGTCCTGAGGTCCAGGCTGGTCCACAGAGGTGATCAGGTCTTTAGTAGTCCTGAGGTCCAGGCTGGTCCACAGAGGTGATCAGGTCTTTAGTAGTCCTGAGGTCCAGGATGATCCACACAGGTGATCAGGTCTTTAGTAGTCCTGAGGTGCAGGCTGGTCCATAGAGGTGATCAGGTCTTTAGTAGTACTGAGGTCCAAGCTTGTCCACAGAGGTGATCAGGTCTTTAGTAGTCCTGAGGTCCAGGCTGGTCCACAGAGGTGATCAGGTCTTTAGTAGTCCTGAGGTCCAAGCTTTCCACAGAGGTGATCAGGTCTTTCGAAGTCCTGAGGTCCAGGCTGGTCCACAGAGGTGATCAGGTCTTTAGTAGTCCTGAGGTCCAGGCTGGTCCACAGAGGTGATCAGGTCTTTAGTAGTCCTGAGGTCCAGGCTGGTCCACAGAGGTGATCAGGTCTTTCGAATTCCTGAGGTCCAGGCTGGTCCACAGAGGTGATCAGGTCTTTAGTAGTCCTGAGGTCCAGGCTGGTCCACAGAGCTGATCAGGTCTTTAGTAGTCCTGAGTTCCAGGTTGGTCCACAGATGTCATCAGGTCTTTAGTAGTCCTGAGGTCCAGGTTGGTCCACAGATGTCATCAGGTCTTTAGTAGTCCTGAGGTCCAGGCTGGTCCACAGAGTTGATCAGGTCTTTAGAAGTCCTGAGGTCCAGGCTGGTCCACAGAAGTGATCAGGTCTTTAGTAGTCTTGAGGTCCAGGCTGGTCCACAGAGGTGATCAGGTCTTTAGAAGTCTTGAGGTCCAGACTGGTCCACAGAGTTGATCAGGTCTTTAGAAGTCCTGAGGTCCAGGCTGGTCCACAGAGTTGATCAGGTCTTTAGAAGTCCTGAGGTCCAGGCTGGTCCACAGAGGTGATCAGGTCTTTAGTAGTCTTGAGGTCCAGGTTTGTCCACAGAGGTGATCAGGTCTTTAGTAGTCCTGAGGTCCAGGCTGGTCCACAGAGTTGATCAGGTCTTTAGTAGTCCTGAGGTCCAGGCTGGTCCACAGAGGTGATCAGCTCTTTAGTAGTCTTGAAGTCCAGGCTGGTCTACAGAGGTGATCAGGTCTTTAGTAGTCTTGAAGTCCAGGCTGGTCTACAGAGGTGATCAGGTCTTTAGTAGTCTTGAGGTCCCGGCTGGTCCACAGAGTTGATCAGGTCTTTAGTAGTCCTGAGGTCCAGGCTGGTCCACAGAGGTGATCAGGTCTTTAGTAGTCCTGAGGTCCAGGATGATCCACACAGGTGATCAGGTCTTTAGTAGTCCTGAGGTCCAGGCTGGTCCACAAAGATGATCAGGTCTTTAGAAGTCCGGAGGTCCAGGTTGGTCCACAGAGGTGATCAGGTCTTTAGTAGTCCTGAGGTCCAGGGTGATCCACAGAGGTGATCAGGTCTTTAGTAGTCCTGAGGTCCAGGCTGGTCCACAGAGGTGATTTTTAGTAGTCCTGAGGTCCAGGCTGGTCCACTGAGGTGATCAGGTCTTTAGTAGTCTTGAGGTCCAGGCTGGTCCACAGAGGTGAACAGTTCTTTAGAAATCCTGAAGTCCAGGCTGGTCCACAGAGGTGATCAGGTCTTTAGTAGTCCGGAGGTCCAGGCTGGTCCACAGAGGTGATCAGGTATTAAGTAGTCTTGAGGTCCAGGCTAGTCCACAGAGGTGATCAGGTCTTTAGTAGTCTTCAGGTCCAGGCTGGTCCACCGAGTTGATCAGGTCTTTAGTAGTCCTGAGGTCCAGGCTGGTCCACAGAGGTGATCAGGTCTTTAGTAGTCCTGAGGTCCAGGCTGGTCCACAGAGGTGATCAGGTCTTTAGTAGTCCTGGGGTCCAGGCTGGTCCAAAGAGGTGATCAGCTCTTTAGTAGTCTTGAAGTCCAGGCTGGTCCACAGAGTTGATCAGGACATTAGTAGTCCTGAGGTCCAGGATGATCCAAAGAGGTGATCTAGTCTTTAGTAGTCCTGAGGTCCAGAATGATCCACACAGGTGATCAGGTCTTTAGTAGTCCTAAGGTCCAGGATGATCCAAAGAGGTGATCAGTTCTTTAGTAGTCCTAAGGTCCAGGATGATCCAAAGAGGTGATCAGGTCTTTAGTAGTCCTGAGGTCCAGGATGATCCAAAGAGGTGATCAGGTCTTTAGTAGTCCTGAGGTCCAGGCTGGTCCACAGAGGTGATCAGGTCTTTAGTAGTCCTGAGGTCCAGGATGATCCACACAGGTGATCAGGTCTTTAGTAGTACTGAGGTCCAAGCTTGTCCACAGAGGTGATCAGGTCTTTAGTAGTCCTGAGGTCCAGGCTGGTCCACAGAGGTGATCAGGTCTGTAGTAGTCCTGAGGTCCAGGCTGGTCCACAGAGGTGATCAGGTCTTTAGTAGTCCTGAGGTCCAGGCTGGTCCACAGAGGTGATCAGGTCTTTCGAATTCCTGAGGTCCAGGTTGGTCCACAGATGTCATCAGGTCTTTAGTAGTCCTGAGGTCCAGGTTGGTCCACAGATGTCATCAGGTCTTTAGTAGTCCTGAGGTCCAGGCTGGTCCACAGAGTTGATCAGGTCTTTAGAAGTCCTGAGGTCCAGGCTGGTCCACAGAGGTGATCAGGTCTTTAGTAGTCCTGAGGTCCAGGCTGGTCCACAGAGGTGATCAGGTCTTTAGTAGTCCTGAGGTCCAGGCTGGTCCACAGAGTTGATCAGGTCTTTAGTAGTCCTGAGGTCCAGGCTGGTCCACAGAGTTGATCAGGTCTTTAGTAGTCCTGAGGTCCAGGCTGGTCCACAGAGGTGATCAGGTCTTTAGTAGTCCTGAGGTCCAGGCTGGTCCACAGAGGTGATCAGGTCTTTAGTAGTCCTGAGGTCCAGGCTGGTCCACAGAGGTGATCAGGTCTTTAGTAGTCTTGAAGTCCAGGCTGGTCCACAGAGGTGATCAGGTCTTTAGTAGTCTTGAGGTCCAGGCTGGTCCACAGAGTTGATCAGGTCTTTAATAGTCCTGAGGTCCAGGATGATCCACACAGGTGATCAGGTCTTTAGTAGTCCTGAGGTCCAGGCTGGTCCACAGAGGTGATCAGGTCTTTAGTAGTCCTGAGGTCCAGGATGATCCACACAGGTGATCAGGTCTTTAGTAGTCCTGAGGTCCAGGTTGGTCCACAGATGTCATCAGGTCTTTAGTAGTCCTGAGGTCCAGGCTGGTCCACAGAGGTGATCAGGTCTTTAGAAGTCCGGAGGTCCAGGTTGGTCCACAGAGGTGATCAGGTCTTTAGTAGTCTTGAGGTCCAGGCTGGTCCACAGAGTTGATCAGGTCTTTAGTAGTCCTGAGGTCCAGGATGATCCACACAGGTGATCAGGTCTTTAGTAGTCCTGAGGTCCAGGATGATCCACAGAGGTGATCAGGTATTTAGTAGTCCTGAGGTCCAGGCTGGTCCACCGAGGTGATCAGGTCTTTAGTAGTCTTGAATTTCCAGGCTGGTCTACAGAGTTGATCAGGTCTTTAGTAGTCTTGAGGTCCAGGTTGGTCCACAGAGGTGATCAGGTCTTTAGTAGTCCTGAGGTCCAGGCTGGTCCACAGAGTTGATCAGGTCTTTAGAAGTCCTGAGGTCCAGGCTGGTCCACAGAGGTGATCAGGTCTTTAGTAGTCTTGAGGTCCAGGCTGGTCCACAGAGGTGATCAGGTCTTTAGTAGTCCTGAGGTCCAGGCTGGTCCACAGAGGTGATCAGGTCTTTAGTAGTCCTGAGGTCCAGGCTGGTCCACAGAGGTGATCAGGTCTTTAGTAGTCCTGAGGTCCAGGCTGGTCTACAGAGGTGATCAGGTCTTTAGTAGTCTTGAAGTCCAGGCTGGTCTACAGAGGTGATCAGGTCTTTAGTAGTCTTGAGGTCCCGGCTGGTCCACAGAGTTGATCAGGTCTTTAGTAGTCCTGAGGTCCAGGCTGGTCCACAGAGGTGATCAGGTCTTTAGTAGTCCTGAGGTCCAGGATGATCCACACAGGTGATCAGGTCTTTAGTAGTCCTGAGGTCCAGGCTGGTCCACAGATGATCAGGTCTTTAGTAGTCCTGAGGTCCAGGCTGGTCCACAGAGGTGATCAGGTCTTTAGTAGTCCTGAGGTCCAGGCTGGTCCACAGAGGTGATCAGGTCTTTAGTAGTCCTGAGGTCCAGGCTGGTCCACAGAGGTGATCAGGTCTTTAGTAGTCCTGAGGTCCAGGCTGGTCCACAGAGGTGATCAGGTCTTTAGTAGTCCTGAGGTCCAGGCTGGTCCACAGAGGTGATCAGGTCTTTAGTAGTCCTGAGGTCCAGGCTGGTCCACAGAGGTGATCAGGTCTTTAGTAGTCCTGAGGTCCAGGCTGGTCCACAGAGGTGATCAGGTCTTTAGTAGTCTTGAGGTCCAGGCTAGTCCACAGAGGTGATCAGGTCTTTAGTAGTCTTCAGGTCCAGGCTGGTCCACCGAGTTGATCAGGTCTTTAGTAGTCCTGAGGTCCAGGCTGGTCCACAGAGGTGATCAGGTCTTTAGTAGTCCTGAGGTCCAGGCTGGTCCACAGAGGTGATCAGGTCTTTAGTAGTCCTGGGGTCCAGGCTGGTCCAAAGAGGTGATCAGCTCTTTAGTAGTCTTGAAGTCCAGGCTGGTCCACAGAGTTGATCAGGACATTAGTAGTCCTGAGGTCCAGGATGATCCAAAGAGGTGATCTAGTCTTTAGTAGTCCTGAGGTCCAGAATGATCCACACAGGTGATCAGGTCTTTAGTAGTCCTAAGGTCCAGGATGATCCAAAGAGGTGATCAGTTCTTTAGTAGTCCTAAGGTCCAGGATGATCCAAAGAGGTGATCAGGTCTTTAGTAGTCCTGAGGTCCAGGATGATCCAAAGAGGTGATCAGGTCTTTAGTAGTCCTGAGGTCCAGGCTGGTCCACAGAGGTGATCAGGTCTTTAGTAGTCCTGAGGTCCAGGATGATCCACACAGGTGATCAGGTCTTTAGTAGTCCTGAGGTCCAGGCTGGTCCACAGAGGTGATCAGGTCTTTAGTAGTCCTGAGGTCCAGGCTGGTCCACAGAGGTGATCAGGTCTTTAGTAGTCCTGAGGTCCAGGCTGGTCCACAGAGGTGATCAGGTCTTTAGTAGTCCTGAGGTCCAGGCTGGTCCACAGAGGTGATCAGGTCTTTCGAATTCCTGAGGTCCAGGTTGGTCCACAGATGTCATCAGGTCTTTAGTAGTCCTGAGGTCCAGGTTGGTCCACAGATGTCATCAGGTCTTTAGTAGTCCTGAGGTCCAGGCTGGTCCACAGAGTTGATCAGGTCTTTAGAAGTCCTGAGGTCCAGGCTGGTCCACAGAGGTGATCAGGTCTTTAGTAGTCTTGAGGTCCAGGCTGGTCCACAGAGGTGATCAGGTCTTTAGTAGTCCTGAGGTCCAGGCTGGTCCACAGAGTTGATCAGGTCTTTAGTAGTCCTGAGGTCCAGGCTGGTCCACAGAGTTGATCAAATCTTTAGAAGTCCTGAGGTCCAGGCTGGTCCACAGAGGTGATCAGGTCTTTAGTAGTCCTGAGGTCCAGGCTGGTCCACAGAGGTGATCAAGTCTTTAGTAGTCCAGAGGTCCAGGCTGGTCCACAGAGGTGATCAGGTCTTTAGTAGTCTTGAAGTCCAGGCTGGTCCACAGAGGTGATCAGGTCTTTAGTAGTCTTGAGGTCCAGGCTGGTCCACAGAGTTGATCAGGTCTTTAATAGTCCTGAGGTCCAGGATGATCCACACAGGTGATCAGGTCTTTAGTAGTCCTGAGGTCCAGGCTGGTCCACAGAGGTGATCAGGTCTTTAGTAGTCCTGAGGTCCAGGATGATCCACACAGGTGATCAGGTCTTTAGTAGTCCTGAGGTCCAGGTTGGTCCACAGATGTCATCAGGTCTTTAGTAGTCCTGAGGTCCAGGCTGGTCCACAG
>JBBPBX010029187.1:25979-36040 GCA_038048925.1 Garcialebias charrua | reverse complement strand
GCTACTTTCTACAACACTGAAAACAACAGACTTGGAGCTTGGAGCAGCTCCAGACTGCCAGTGGTTTTCCATCAGAGCAGCCCAGTGTTTTTTTTTTTTTTAGCTTTAAATGCAGCACATTGACAATAATTGAACGCGTTTGTCCTTTTTTTTTTGTTTCTTTCCCAGCGAGGCATCGACCCCGCCGCCCGGCAGGACCCTTCCCTGATGGCCATGCTGCTGGAGATGGGCTTCAAGGACCAGCGGCTCAACCAGCAGCTGCTGAGGAAGCACAACTACAGCCTGCTGCACACGGTCAACGAGCTGGTGCAGATGGCCGAGGAGAGCCAGGGCGAAGCGGCCGACGCTCCCGGGAAGGCGACGATTTAACTTGAGAGCTCGATCCAAACATAATAATAACTGTAGAGTTTGAGTCTTTTTAGTTTAACACTACAACTCGATCAAAAAAAAAAAAAAACATGGATGAAAATTAGAAAAGCACTAATCTCTTGGGAAATTACAATGAAGTGGCTCTTCTTGCCTTTGCGTTCGCTTTACCACCTCGTTTTAACGAACTTTAGATTTTTCCGTACGGTGGTTCGGCGCCGCCTCGCCTTTTTCGACGTCGGCCACAGAGCGAGACGAAAAAGGCGCATCTTCGTCCGGCTGCGTCCGCCGCTTCCTCTGCCGGCTTTCGTGTGCAGCGATGCTGCTGAAGGTGCATGGATCTCCTGGGTGTGCAGGGTCGAAGAGCAGATATTTAAGTTTTTTTTTTTCCTCTTAATTGTTGTAGTGAAATTTGCCTAACAATGCAAATCTATTTCTGTATCAGAGTACTGTTCTTTTAGACGTTGACATGTGGAATGTAAACCGAACGGTCCCGACGGATCGCTCACTCAGATGTGTTTTTTTTGTTTTGTTTTGATGCTTCTGATTGAAGAAACGCCTGCATGACGGGTAGAGGCCGTAGAAACGGCTTTTAGCAGCGTCGCGGCGGAAAAATACAAATCCGCTCCACGTCTTTTCTCATCCTGCTTGAAGCCGCCAAGTCTTTTAGTTAAGCTCGTCGCCTCCCGAAACACATTCCTCCTCCTCCTCACCGTGGAACCAAGTCGTTTTATTTTAAAAGCGTCGCTTCTGTGAAACATTTTAAATCGTGTAAATTGTGATGTGAGATTGGGTTTACGTTCGTGTGTGTGGTTGAGGATTTCCATTTGTTTTCAAACTAAACGTGCTCCGTGGATAATTTGGAACATGCTGTATCTATTTATCAAATTATTCTGCTTCAGAGTGTACCCTTTCAATTCAGTTCTCCCAATCTGCTAATAAACTATTTGCACATTTGCTCGTTCGCCTCTCCCTTTTTTTAATTAAGATTTTTTTTTTTAAAGCAGCATTGTACACAAACGTATTAAACTTGTTCTGTTTTTCATTCAACCTTTATTTAGTCAGGTTAATCTCATTGAGCCTCGAGGACTTATTTACAAGAGAGATCTGTCTAAAAACTAAAGAATGATGACAACAGCAACAGTAGAGTTTCCTTAAACAATCAACAATAGACAAACATAAGAAAGAAATACAGATTTTTTATTAATATTTTTTTTTACAAATTAAAACAAAGTAGCAAAACATAAGGTAGATGTAGAAAATCAAAAACAGGAACATATTTGCATTGGTTTTTGCCAGGATTCCAACAGATTCTTTAAAAAAGTCAGTTAAAAAAACTGGTGAAATGGAGAAAAGCGGATGACATTTTGGAACTTTTTACACAATTTTATAAAGTTTTTAATTCAACGTGAAATTTTTATTTGTAAACGTCAACTTATCTAACATTTCAAATGTTCTGTAATTACCTAGCCTGGTTGTAACCAGACCCTGTCCTTCACTTCGCTTCGTGAAGGGAAATGAGAATTGAGCGGAGCTGTGCAGGAAGGCGAGGGCCAGGCTAGTAATTACCTAAACGCCAGAAATGCATGTTTTATTAGTGGAAACAATTTTCAATCAACACTTCTATTACTACTACCAATGTATGTACTATTACTAATACTCTTACTTCTACTACTACTATTATTACTTCTACTACTACTATTATTACTACTATTGTATGTACTATACAAACAAATCTAAATTAGCATAAACCACGTGGACTTTAGAGCTTTGCATGTAATTCTGAAGTCTGACCGCAAGGTGGCGGTAAAAACAAGCCTCAGAATTTGAGATTTTTTTTTAATTTATTTTATAAATTCCTGCTTTTACATTAGTTATCTGTAAATCTGGTGAGTTTACTTTGAAAAAATAAAACCAAAACTTGTGGTATACAGTATTTTGTTTCGACTGATTCTAAATAAACAGAAAAGGTAAAACATATATTAAAAAGACAAGCGCACGTGACAAGTTATAGGAACTGACCTAGGAGGAAGTTGTTTGTTGTTCCTCACTGAAGGTTTCGTTTCGACGCAGCAGCAGATCAAACTTTCTCCAATGCTGCTTTTGGAAAATCAAACCTTAAAGAAGCGGGTTTGTGTCCAGAGCTGGGATGAAATTTGCGGTGAAGGTAAGAGAAGAAATAATATGTACAGTACTGCTGAGTCCAGACATGAGCAGCCATTTTTACAGACAAGACCAGAAGCTCCATTTCACTTTTATTTTATTTTTTATAAAGGAAGGGTCGTTTAAATATTATTAAATAATAAATAAGTTTGAACAAATTGAAGCACTGTGAAAGAAAAATCAGCTGGATTATTATTATGTTTTAGATCAATCATGTGTTTAAAACGTTGTATGGAGCAAATCCTGCTTTTAAAAACATGTTTAATGCAGATGTTTAATCGATTGTATAAAATATATATAAATAGTTCAAAAAAACGACTTTCTATAAACAAAAAAAGCCCAGGTAAATAAATCACAAAAGAAGTTGAGGATATATTCATTATTTTGGATATAAAAATATGAAAGTGGCTGGCATTCAGTTTTAATTTCCAGTTTTACACCTTTATTTACTTATTTTTATGAAAAAAAAATTCAAGTTTTATGGAAAAAACAACCGCTTGGTTCGTTTTTTGTTGTTGTTTTGTGACTCAACAAACCTGTTGAGCTCCTCTCAGATACATGGAGTCCAAATTTCAAAATAATAAAGTGTTCCATTAGGAATACTGACAGTAATTACATAAAAACATTCACGTGAGCATTGTGCGTCACTGTAATGAGAATTGCTCCATTTGGTCATTCATTTTTATTATTGTAATTAAATTTGGGTTTCTATGAAATGCATTTTTTTTTTACTGCCTTTTGTTCCATAGAACGTGTTTTTGCCCAAGTGTGTCTGTTTGGCAAAGTATCTCATGAACCGCTGGACAAACTGTAATGAAACTTTCAGGAATTAATAAGAGAAGTTATAACTGTAACTGCTTAGCTTTTGGAATTGATCCAATTCATGATGGCTGCCACAGCCCACTGACCTTAAAAACACAAAAAAATTGCATAATTCCATCATTTTTACAGATGTTGAGCAAAAATTTGGCGTGGTAGTAGCTGAGCCTGATCTCCAACACACGCTTGTGTCTGTTCTTTCTTAACACAGTAGGAGAACCATAAAAAGAACCCGTCTGGGTGTGTTTCTTCATTTTCCAACACTTTGGACTCTGCTCATGTGCTACAGGGGATGAGCTTTTATTGAGCTTTTTGTGAGAATCCCGTTAAAGTGGATCGCTGACAGAAGTTGGCCCCGACGCAGCTGTTGCCGTGTTTTTCCATCTAAGCTGGACTTTGTCTTGCAGCGAGGCGACATGGACGCACCGGAGAGACGAGCGGCAGAGGATCCTGAGCTCGCCAGGAAGATGGAGAACGGCAAAATATTCAAGCACTCTCCCACGTACGGGAGCGGCGACGGCAGCTCGGCGAGCGACACCTGCCCCACGTGTCGAGGCACGGGGCGAGTCCCCCGAGGTTGGTCTGGTTTCGTGAAGGTCCGATTTTAAATAATTATCTCTTCAGCTCGCCGCGCTGGATTCCTCATGTAGTGATACACCTTCATCTCTCTGAACTGGATTTACACCTTTTCACTGAATCTCTCAGTGAAACACATTAACGCTGTTTTGTTTTATTAAAGGGGACCAAATGTAGGATATATAATTTTTTGTGATGTATCTGTGTGCTATCCAGACCATTTTCAGTCAATTTTATACACAAAATAATGATTAGATAATAAAATATCCCCTTTCTAATTCTGCCAAATTTCACTTCCGTTCAAAACAGGCTGTTTATGATAATGAGCTCGGAAGTGCACGCCCGTCAAAACTCTGTCTCCGCCCTCTGTAACTGCCAGTATCTCAAATCTGTTGTTGTTTTAAAATTAGCCTTTTTTTATTACTTGTTTGACTTACTGTTAGTGCTAGCTTAAAAAATAACTTACCGAAAGCTGTTTGTGTGCGCCGCCATTAGCTGCTCCTTTTTATCATGCCCTCCCGAATCCGAGCTCTTCCTCCTCATTCGGTAACAAACAGCCCGCGTAGCTCCTGCTAGTTGCATGCAGCGCTTTGGTCCACGGTTGCACATCCAATCCAGACAAACGCAAAGAGTGTTTCCAGTTAATTTGTCCATATGAGGCAACCTAACCTCTGACCGGACCGGACCCACACTGTCCTCAAAAGCCAGCAGCTAACTGCAGCCCGATCTCTCCGGAAAAAAAAAAAAAAAAAGATGCCGCGACCGGGAAGCGAACCCGTGTCCTTCGGATAACGAGTCCAATTCACTACCTCTAGACCAACCGGGCAGTTATGCAAAAAGCAGTCTTTCATCGTATAAGAAACAATCACAACCACCTACATTTAGAACGCTGAAGTTTTGATTAGATTTTGATGAAGTGAAAGGTATTCTTAAAATAAATAAGTTGCTAATCTGAAAATATATCGATCAGTGGTGCTTGATGGTACAGACTGTCGTCCCGCGAGTAAGTGTGTGTGTGTGCACAGTTTTCTGCCGGCTGCGCGTTGGGAGCGATATTACACTAAAAATTGAACTAAAACGTAAAAATAACAATTATAAAGTATTATTATGTCGATGTATATATCTAGTTTCACCCCGATTTCTCCGAAACAAAAGGCTTTAAATAAAAAGGGGGAAAAAAACGATGCCGTTGACAGGACGCGAACTCTAGTCTCCTGCGTGCCGCTCAAGTGTCGTAACCGCTCAACCAAACTGACAGTTGTGCAAGAGCAGTCCTCCATCATATAAGAAACAAGTCCAAACCGCGAGAGTGTGTGTGCACAGTTTCAACGAGACAGAGTTCATTCAAACAAGGTAATAAAACATTCTGGTTTTACTCAAGATGTGCTGCTGGCTGGAGCAGGGCTGAGCCCATAGCCCCCCCGGGGGCTAAATAAATGAATAAATAAATAAATGACCGCCAGGTCAGTTCCTAAACTGCTCGGCAACCGTGACGTCTTTTATAGTGAAGTGGGTTGAGCCGCACCAGGGGTTGCTAGGTGAGGGGCTGGACTCAGGTTTGGTGTGGGTTGTGGCTGCGGTTTGTGACGTCACAAACCGCAGGAAGTGCAATCGGAGTGTTTCTACCAAAGATAAATAAATATACTTATAGTAAATAAACCACTGGGTGCATTTTTTTGGCCTTAGGACTGTTTCTTTATGAAGTAAATACCCAAATTTGAGTAAAAAAACATTAAAAAGTGAATTTTGAATATGTGGTCCCCTTTAATTTGAATCAAGACACAAATCACAAGAGACACTCTTATTCTTTTACTTTGTGTTAATTCAATTATATGAAATGAATAACCTTGTGTTAAGTGAGCATTATTGACTTCAGTGTTTGATATTCAAAGACTCTGTTTAATTCAAACTGGAATTAGCAGCTGAACATCCTCTTATTATGAATGTGTAATGATGCATTTTTTCTCTGAAACCTGCAGTGAAGGA
Source organism: Garcialebias charrua (assembly GCA_038048925.1). NCBI lineage: Eukaryota > Metazoa > Chordata > Actinopteri > Cyprinodontiformes > Rivulidae > Garcialebias > Garcialebias charrua. The sequence goes on along the minus strand of JBBPBX010029187.1, from coordinate 30,130 downwards.
CAGTGACAGTTCATCTTATTTAGTTGAATTCAGGACACTAATCACTCAACAAGAGACTCTTTATTTTTGTCCTAATTAATAATCGGAAGAATAATCTCCTGTTTTGTTATTATCATCAGTTATGTTGATAATTGAATGACGTTGTTTAATCAAAGTTGACAGGTCAACAGTGTTAGTTTAAAGTGTTAAGACAGTTTTTAATCAGTTTTATCATAAAAGCTGGCGCCTAAAACTAACACTTTATCCTCCCTTTCTGACTTAAACTAACCTCTTGACCTCTTCCTCTCAACCTCCTGATTCACTCCCCCTTCCGGGGCCACTGGCCAATCGGGAAAGACTAAGTATCTGGGTCAAACTCCCTTTAAAAGTTCCACTTCCTGCTTCTTCTTCAGTCTGCTGGAGAAGTTGAACTATGATGTTTCTCCTAAGAGCTGGATTGGTAAATGGTAAATGGAGCTTACTTATACTGTATAGCGCTTTCCAGCCCCCTTTGAGGGGCCCCAAAGCGCTTCACAGTACCAACCATCCACCCATTCATACACACATTCATACACCACTAGCGTTAGGCTGCCATGCAAGGCGCCAACCAGTCCTACCGGGAGTAACTCGGGGTTAAGTGACTTGTCCAGGGACACAACGAGGTATGCAGTGACCGGGAATCGAACCCGAGACCTTCCGGTCCTGAGCCGGCTGCCCTGCCTCTACACCATCTCGGCCCCGGATTGAACTTGGTCAAACGCTAATGACCACGTCATCAGCTAAAGACTCTTAGCATCGCTGGCTATGAGTCTGCCTCGAGCTCCTAAGCTCCAACTTGAATGAAAATTCCTTCGAGGAATCTTTTATCTTGAAAAGCCAAACCAGAACTAGTAGCCGCTACCTCGGTGAGGTTGATGCGGACTTGAGCGAGCCGCTGGAATGGACACGCTAAGAGCCTGAAAAACGTAGCTGGACGGACGGTCCGGGCACGTTAAGAGTGGGTACACTTTACCTGAGTTGGGACAAAGAATCTTTGCAAAAGGTAAAAAGTCATTGTTCAACGCGGGCGGGAGTCCAGCAGACGCCGCTGAAGGGTGTGCCGTGGTTTCTGGTAAAACACTTTGAGGTAATAACCCTCCTCATCTTTCCTCCTACTCATTCTAAAACCTCCTTATCTCTTGCCAGTAACATTAAGTTAAAATGTCTGCAGGTATAAGTTATTCTAAGACCATTGCTTGTTCTGTTGTTCCTAGAAGTTGAATCTATCGACAGTTAGTTTATAAGAAATTAATCAGAACCAATCCGTTTGTACACATGTTCGATGTAATTTTATGATTCTGTTAATAAATGATTCATCTCCTGATGGATCAACATAAATTAACGTTTCATGCCTGTTACATCTGATTTGACCACATCATTTATTTGTTAATTCCTGAAAAGAGAGAACTCGTGAAATAATTGTTGATAAGGTTGTGTCAGGTATAACCTGCTCATTCTTACATTTGGTGTATTGGACGGTTCAGTAAATCTGAACCCCCTTATACAACTACACTCACCTTCATTTGACCTTTAGTTTCTGCTCGGTGGCAGCGGAGGAAGCGAGTCGGACGGAAAGACACGAGAGCCGTTCACTAACGTGCGCTCACATCAGTTCTCTTTCGTATAAGCTCCGCCCTTTAAAAGGCTACGCTAATTGGGTTTATCCCTCGCTTTTCAGTGTTATGGCGCGAAGCGAGGGATAAACTCAATTACCGTAGCCTTTTAAAGGGCGGAGCTTATACTCATAGAATCTAGGGTTACAATATGTAACCAACGTTTTGTGGTCAAAAACTTTTTCTTCCCTTTTTTATTGTCTCTGCAGCCCAGAAGAACCAGCTCGTCGCTGTGATATCGTGCAACGACGTGAGGCTGAAGCCACGGCGCACGTAAGGATCCAGAGAGGAATCGAACGTGCGCGTCAGCCGGCTGGTTCTAACGGCTGCGTCCTGTGCCTTTCAGGAAGTTGTACGTGTGCGTCTCCATGGCGGCGTGCCTCTTCGTCTGCTGCCTGATCCTCTACTTCCTGTTCCCTCGGAGCGTCACGCTCACGCCCGTGTCCGTGCTGTCGGTCATGGTTTACTTCAGCCCCGACCAGGTGGAGCTGGACGTCAAAGTAAGTAACAGCGAGACCGCAGCGTGGCATTTACGCCCACTCAGCACGGGCGTTAGCTTAAAGGGCTTATTTGAATTGTTTCTGCACGGTGGAGTCATGGTTTTTGGGTGCACGCATTTGAATTTACAGGTGGTCCCCGACTTACGGACAAGTTCCGTTCCTACGCACTGTTCGTAAATTGAAAATTCGTAAGTCGGAACGCGTTACACGTGGCGTTCGTAAGTCCGGATTTTTGGTCGTAAGTCGGAAAATGTATGCTAACGCTGTGCCGCACACCCGTTTATCAACATGAGACTGAACAAGCGTATATACTGGTTCATAAACATGCACAGAACTTTATTTACAAACGGTTAGCTAACACACGTTCATCTAAAAACTGGAAAAAAATGATTAAAACTAAATTGTTAACAAAATACTAAAAATTGCTTTAAATTGCTTATTGTACTAGAAAATTTTAGAATTGTAATGAGTTACTCTTTTGGTTTGATTGCTCATTGACGACTATTGTTGGAGTGAATTGTTTGTATTGATTTTGTTTTTTGTTTTGGAAAAAAAGGGCAGGTATAATATTTCTTCTTCTTCCTGCCACCTTTCATTTTATGTTGTTTTTTTTTTGCTTTTAATATTACATGTAAAAAGGTTTTTCTTTTAGCACAATGTAAAATGAATTAAAAAAAATAAAAAAATAAATTAAAAAACACATACCAGTGCTGTATTTACTGTACAACAGTACCGTACTGTTCGTAAGCGCGTTCGTAAGTCCGGAACGTCGTAAGTCGGGGACCACCTGTATTGTGAATTTTTGGACGGACTTTATTTCCAAAGCACCGTCCATGCACGGCCGTCAGACTGAAACAAATGAAACGTAAAAGCAACAAACAAAAAAACAATTTAGAACATCAATGAGTTGTAGAAGAGTTCTAGAAAGGGAGTGGTGGTGCAGCGGTTAGAGGATCAGAAGGCCACCAGTTCAACTCCCCGTACCAACAGCATCCAAATGTGAGTGGGAAAGGTGCAGCGCCCACACTTGTCCTCCATCGTCGTCCTCCATCTTTACCCACTTGTCCTTTCCAGGTCACGTTTGTCTCCGTCAGTCTCTGTGTCTTAGACGGGGGACAGCCTGGACAGGTCTCCAGTCCATCACAGGGACGCAGATATTTAAGACTTGAAATATAAATTTGTGAAAAATGAATCTTCCTAAAAGCCAAACTGAACAGAGGAGTGTTGCGTTTTCATTTGAAAACAGAGATATCTACACCCACCGTCCCTCAGCAGGTTGCACCTGGACCGTTGTTCTTCTGGAGAGTTTCTGACTGGGTTTTTGACCAATCTTCTTCCGGACAGAACTGGTAGAGTTGATTTAAACTGGTTGGGATCTCGACTCCGAGGTCCAGACTTTGAGAAGGCTGATCCAGAAGCTTAACGTTAGATGGTTTTATCCAATCAGAAACCAGTTCTTTGGGGATATTGTGATCACCCTGCTGTGTCCAAGTTTTAATTTCCAGTTTGGTCAGCTGTTGGTTTGAGGTGAGGTTAAAGATTTTTAGTCTTACTTTATGAATTTGTGCACATCATGATGCTGCCACCACCATGCCTGGCAGTTAGTACCATAATCTCATGTCTGACAGCCTCACCTTGACTCCTCCAAACATGCATCTTGTCTTTGTGGCCAAACAGCAAAAATGTTGTCTCCTCTGACCTTGAAGCTTCTCTGGAAGACGTTCGGCTTGTCCATCTCTTTTGGACCTTTTTTCTTGGGACTCTTGGTGACGTGTAAATGGTCTCACTGTGGACAGGGACACTGGTGTCCCAGTAGTTTCCAGTTCACGACAAATTTGAGGTTTGGTGGTTTCTGGGTTGTTTCTGAACACCCTGACCTCTCAGATCCTCATCAGGTTTCTCAGACGTCACCGTTGTTCTCAGTGTCAGTCAGTTCAACCACCATATGTAGCATAGGCGTCACAACAGTTCTATGTGAAGGGGATGTGTCCCCTTCACATTTAAAAATATTAATTTGGAA
>JBBPBX010029187.1:11710-25856 GCA_038048925.1 Garcialebias charrua | reverse complement strand
AGGGCTCTGGATGTTGTGAGGGTTGTGTTGGCTTACGCGACTCTGCAATATCGCGTGGACATCGGGGGCAGTTCCCTTGGATTGGCAGACTGGGGTGGTGGTTCCCCTATTCAAAAAGGGGGACCGTAGGGTGTGTTCCAACTATAGGGGATCACACTCTTAAGCCTCCCTGGTAAGGTCTATTCAGGGGTTCTGGAGAGGAGGGTCCGTCGGATAGTCGAACCTCGGATTCAGGAGGAGCAGTGTGGTTTTCGTGCTGGTCGTGGAACACTGGACCAGCTCTACACCCTCAACAGGGTCCTGGATGGCGCGTGGGAGTTTTCCCAACCAGTTGACCCAGGACACGCTGGAGGGACTTATGTTTCTCGGCTGGCCTGGGAACGCCTTGGGATTCCCTGAGAGGAGCTGCTCCATGTGGCTGGGGAGAGGGAAGTCTGGGCCTCCCTACTTAGGCTGCTACCCCCGCGACCCGACCCCGGATAAGCGGACGAAAATGGATGGATGGATGGATGAATGAAAATTTACCATGAAATATTAGTTCAACCAGCATTGTTTCTATTTCTTCCTAAACAAATCCATTCCACTTGAGATTACTTGAACCATTAAAAATCCATTCCGGGTTTTTCTGATTACCTACAACAACTCACCACAACGCATGCAACGTTTCCCCTGGATCACTTGCGGGGGAGGGGGGAGACACCTCTGTGTTGCACTAGCATAGCACTACGTTAGTGTGGGCAGTTGTTGACGGAGAGTGGGGGGGTTAGGACGCATGAGAAGCAGAGCACGATGTCTGTAGCATCTTAGCTAGAGTGTCTGCATTGTGCACTGCTAGCTTAGCGCTATGCTAGTACGGGCAGTTGTTGACGGGGGTGGGGAAATTAGGGTGCATGAGAAAAGCTGAGCATGATGTCTGTATAATTTTAGCTAGCGTGTCTGTATTGCATGCCGATAGCTTAGCACTATGCTAGCTTAGTGATATTCTAGCTTAGTACTATGCTAGTGCAGGCAGTTGTTGACGGAGGTGGGGCAAATTAGGTTAACGTACATGAGAGAAGCTGAGCATGATGTCTGTAGAATTTTAGCTAGCATGTCTGTATTGCATGCCGATAGCTTAGCACTATGCTAGCTTAGTGCTATTCTATCTTAGTACTATGCTAGTGCGAGCAGTTGTTGACGGAGGTGGGGCAAATTAGGTTACCGTACATGAGAGAAGCTGAGCATGATGTCTGTAGAATTTTAGCTAGCGTGTCTGTATTGCGTGCCGATAGCTTAGCACTATGCTAGCTTAGTGCTATTCTAGCTTAGCACTATGCTAGCTTAACACTATTCCAGCTTAGTGCTATGCTAGCTTAGTGCTATGTTAGCAGTTGTCTACCGGTGGGGGGGAGGTTGTGCCATGCTCTCTACAATAGGTCTACTTTATCCAAAATTCGTGTGTCCCCCCCCCCCCCACATTGTGAATGCTTACAAATGCCAATGAGCTGCAGTCAATCATAATCACATCACCTTTCCAACAGAGCTTAAAGCTAATGGATACAAATTAGACAAGGCAGCGTCAAATCAATCAAATTTGCCAAAACATACATTTGGATCAAAACGTACATGAAAGCCAGAGCGTTGAAGTACTTCACTAACAGGAAGTTAAGCCTCGGTCTTATCGAGGTATAAACAAATACATTCTAGATGCTTAAGAATAAGTTTACACAGTGTGTGGTCTGTGTGGATCAGAGAAAATCCACGATCGATTCAAACTCCGGCACCAAGTTCTTGTCTTTAAATCCAATGGAATGGTTCGTTAAATCGTCAACGGTGCCGTGTTTCGTTGGATGTTCGTGCCCACGATGACCTCCGCTGTCAATCTGCTCCAGTTGTGGTGTCAGAAAATCTTTAAAAGTCTTCACATTTTGTCAGGCCACCTTTTTTGAGAGGAAACGAGCACTCGCTGCAACAGTTGTCGTCGCTTCACGACAACATTTAACCCACTGTTGTGTAACTATTGTGCAACTCGTTTTACACAGTTTTGGGATTTGAGTGCAACAACCTGTGAAAGGCTTTCACGTGACCGGCTGTCCGTGCTCAGCTGCTTAACGACGCTCGAAGTGCCCCCGTGACTCTTTAACGACGCTTGTTTTCCGTTTTTAGAACCTCATCAACATGAGCAACGAGAACTTTGTCCCGGTTCAGATTACGGACTTCGCCATGCAGGGCCTCATCATCAAAACGGTGATGGGTAACGTGAAGGTGAGCAACATGACCACCATGCCGTCCCTGTCACGACGTTCGGTGAGTTTCACCCGGAGTCAAAACATGTTCGTATCACATGACGCATTTCTTACCTGTAAACCCGTTTGCAGTACACCACAGAAATCAACCTAAAGATCCAAGACAAAGACTTGAAGTAAGAAGCAAACACCATTTTCATTAGAAACATTGAGAGAAAGATCTGATGAGCGTTCCTCTTTTTGAATGTCTTTCAGCAACTACTGCAAATCGGGCAGAATCAAGATCCACACGTTGTTCCTGCAGCTGCAGTAAGTGTCAGAGTTCTCAAGGAAACCCGAAGCCGCAGCGTTGAGGGCACATTACAAACCGCAGCCACGGAGACATTCTCTTTTTAGATGATGCAAGACGGGAATTCACTGAATCACGATCGGAGCTTTTCTTTCTGTTTGAGTTGGGCCTTAAAGACAATTCTGCTTTGGGGTGGCTGTGATTTCCTGGCTCAGCTTCATGGAGAGGCAGCGAAAGTACCTTAAAGCCACAAATACTCAGTTCTTTTATTTTTATATGAAGGTTTATGCTTCAAGCTTATTGTCAAGCTTGGGCAAACCACGGCCCGTGGGCCATACGCGACCCGTTAGGCTTTGTAATCCGGCCCGCCGAGCATGCGCAAACTAAATTATTAAATTAAATTACATTACTGAATCAGATGCTGTGTTAGCTTGTTGGTCAGTGCTGCGGTCTTATAATCCCGAGGTTGCAGGTTCAAACCCAAGTTGCGTCAGGAAGGTGTAAAACATATACCATACCATTTTATTTATAATCACTTAAAACAGCGACAAGGCCAACCAAAGTGCTGTACAAACAAACAAACAACAGGCAACACATAGGTAACATACAAAATGAAGTAAAAAATAGAATATAGACATAAAATCGTCACAGATAACAAATATAACAACAAACACAGATCATCTGGTGTTGAACGCAACGGAATAGTAGTGAGTCTTTAAACAGGATTTGAAAACCAAGAGGGAGGGGGCCTGTCTGACGAGCAGAGGTAACTCGTTCCAAAGTCTTGGACCTGCTACAGAGAAGGCCCTGTCACCTCTGTGCTTTACAAATCTTTCATGCGAGTTCACTTGCTGTGTCGATCTCTGAAGAAGGGAGCAGCCCAAAGAAACTTACCGTACTTTTCGGCCTATAAGTCACAGGTTTTTTTTTGCATAAATTACATACCCTACGACTTATTTATGTTTTTTTCTAGGGATGCACAATATTGTATTTTTGGCCGATATCCGAAATGTTAAAACTTATTCGGCCGATAACCTATACCGATATTTTATATATGTACCTTTGTCAGAACATAGCCTCTTATTAGGCTTATTTGCTACAAAAATTGTGCAACAGCTGTAAGAGCTGGTGACATATCTTCAGTAACAGCTATATGATATGCATAGCACTTTGACATTTATTAAATGAAAAGTGTTAAATGTAATTTATTAGCATTAGTCACATGCAACGCTGTCTCACTTGTGGAGGCTTGTTCCAGGTTCCTAGTTGCAGTGTGGGATCCTCTGCACTCCTGTGCATGAAGCACAGACGTTTTAAGTTCAAAATTTTTGTCTGTCCATTGTGCCGTAAGACTAATCATGCTAATGGGGCTAACACGACGTATAAATGTCTGATAAATCTCACCCAACAAGTCGTGCTATCGACTATTAGCTTCTCAACAACGTCGGAAATGACAGTATTAACTCGGGTAAGGCTACATTGGAAAAATATCTCTGACTGTGGACGATGTAGCGAGGCTCAACGTAGTCCATAAATCTTCAGAATCTGACATCCTCACCAACAAAAAATAAAACTTCCACCCCGCCGACATTTTTAATTTGGGTATGGCACACGTGACGTCATCACGTTGTGCTGCCCCTGCAGGAAAAATAATGACCTTTTATATCGGCAAGTTATTTTAATGGAATGGCTGATGTCCGATATTGAAATTTAACGTTAATATCAGCCGAGACATGCCGATATTATCATGCATCTCTATTTTTTCCCATATCTATAAACCAATTTTTGACCGAGATACGTTCGTTTTCATTCATTCTGACTGAAAATATTGAACACTACCATTTTCAGCCGCTAGATGGCACTCGAGTAGTATGGGATGCTGTTGTGTCATGCAATAGGTAAAATGTGGCTATTAATGACACAATTGGCTTGCCATATAAAGCCACCTTCTTCCAACTCGCTTGGTGCTAACGTCAAATCAGCTTCATTTCGCTGTGCCGCCCCGACGAAATGCAGCTGATTTGACCATTAAAGTGCATTAATTAGGTAAAAGTTCAACTGAAACGCACCTTTACTGTAAAGTCGAGCAAACAAATAATTGTTTTTAAGTGTTAATCTTGTTAAATTTCAAAGAAATGCGCAGCGACTCGTCCCTCTGCGCGTTCCTACTTCCGCGTATCAGCTTTTGAAATGCAGCTGATTTGACCATTGAAGTGCATTTATTAAGTAAAAGTTCAACTGAGACACACCTTTGTTATAATTTCAAGCAAACAAATAATTGTTTGTAAGTGATAATCTTGTAAAATTCTTGTTAAAGTCCGCCAGTGCACTCTTCCGTAGCCGCCATTTGGCAGCCAATTGATTTTTGGCACAACACCGGTCCACATTTCCAGGTTGTCAGCGGTGGCGCGTAATAGAAGTGACGTATTTATGGATTTTTCCACTTTAATTAGACATATTTGGACTGATGTGGCTTATAGGGCAGTGCGACGTGTACGGTGGAAAATACAGTACTATATTACTGAATCACATTCATTTAGCACTTTTGCTGTACACGTTGATCTTTATTGGAGTGCTGTGTTTCATGCTGCATTCACGTGAAGCTTGGTTTAGGTCATCTGCGCGAGTTGTCTCTTTATTTAAGATGAAACTCCACGCTGATGTAGAAAACAACTTTTCTAACACGTCCAGGTCGCTTCTGTGGTTGTCACCTTTTTAATGGAAATTATATTTGAGATAAAATAGACTCAGAAATACATTTTTCCTACGTTTGCGACGCCACATGAATGCAGCATTTCTCTTTACTGTCCACGTTTTTTTTTTTTGGTTAAATAAATGCGTTTTTAAAATGTTTCATACAGTAAGTTTGTTACTATCCTTTAAAGACCAAAAGATTTTCAGTGATGGCTTTTCTACAAGTTATTGGATTTTAGAACCCGCGGTGGCCCGCAAGTCTACAATATATATACGACTCGCACAAAATGCTTTTTTGCAAACATAAAGAGTGCCATGATAGAACGTATTTTAAATAAAAGCAAAGAAATAATAATTAAATGTGTTTATTTTCTGTTTGTCCACCAGGATGACCATGAATATTTCTTATCTTTCCCACACGGAGCAGCTGACGCGGGACACCTTCGCCTACATCGACTGTGGGGCCAACTCGACCATCCCACATCCTCTGAGATGACGCCCCCTTCTTTCATGACCTTTGACCTACGCTCGTGTTTCCCGCAGCCGTTTACGACGGACTCCTCCGCATCGTTTGGGAAAAGTCCGGAATATCCAAACGGCGGAGACTTCGTGCACGACGGTGCGCACTATAAAACAGTTTCTCTAAAATTGGACGCTATAACAAAAACGATACGCATTTTATGCATTTTTAAATTTTATTTATGAATGAATTTGTACCACTGCGGTCAGATCAGTCCGATGACGTGTGTAGTTTTAATAAAAAGTCACGTTTCGTTTGCACGTGTTGCTTTCACGCAGACGTCGACCGTCGCCCAACACGAATTGTCGAAACGTCGCAGCCGGTGTCGTTTCGAGGTTAAGCTTTATTTATTATCTTAAGAACCCACAACAACACATGCACGTGCACAAGTAGGTGCACTAAAAAAAAAAAACTTAAGAAAGTTGAGGAAGCAGCAACATACGAGCACGGCGCTGGGGATTTAGCTCCGCCCTTTTTCCAACCCAAACTGGCCAATGCAACGTCTGATCAACTCGCCAGCTTTGATGGTGGCGCTCCCACTGGGGGGTCATGGTCCACTGGTCCTCACTGTGTCTCCAGCCTCACTTTCACTTCTCTCCCTGCCACGGCCTCATCTTCCTCATCACTACCGGCATACGACTCGTCATCCTCACTCTCAGCTGCTGGCAGTGCCGCCTGCACTTTAATAAATACTCGAGCTCGAGGAAGCAACACAGACCAGTGCAGATCCACTTTAGTACTTTCCTCTCCCTTATGTTAGCATGTAGAGGGAGTGGTGGAGCAGAGGCTAGCGAAAGTTGCCAGTTCGACTCCCCATACTGATGGTGTGGACCAGACCTTGGTCTCTAGAAACTGTATTGAAACACCTTTTCACTGAATCTCTCAGTGAAACACATTAACACTGTTTTATTTTATTAATTTGAATAAGACACAAATCCAACTCAAACTTGGTCTCCAACCTTCATCCAAAGGTCACCTCCTCTGCGTCAATCAAGGGACCCCCTCTACATGCTGATATAAAAACAATTGTTGCTGATTAAATCAACAACTCTAATCAATGTGGAATTACCACTGTGGATTATAAACTTAGTTTTCCAAGGGATTACAGACTCAGTTTTCCAAAGGATTAAAAGTTTTGCCGCAATGGTATTACCTACAAACGGTATGGAATTACCAACAAACAATATGGGATTATAATTTTTCTTTTTCCACTTGCTGGATTACATCAAGATCAGAGACATTTGGTGGGATCCTTTTGTGTTGGAACTCATCCCCATGGATATGCGATGACTTCCAAAAGGGGGGAATGTAGTGGACCAGACCCTGGCCTCTGAAAACTGTATTGAAACACCTTTTCACTGAATCTCTCAGTGAAACACATACATCAAAATGTGTGCAGGAAAGGTGAAGCACCTGCCTCCACCCTCATTTGCCCCACTCTGGGCCATTGAACAAGGCTCTGAACCCCCACATCTGCTCCCCCAGATGCCCTAGATGGCTCTGTGCTCCACACAAAAGGGCTGTGGTAGCTCAGTGTCTGTGGTGTCACCAGGAAGTGTAAAAAAAACCAACTATGAAGTCTTTGCTAGTTCGCTATGGCGACCCCTTGAAGAAGAGAGCAGCAGGAAGATAAACAATGTTAGCGTTGATCAATAAAACATGCCTCGTTTAAAATAAATAAATAAAACGGTCCTCGTTTGAAATAAATAAATAAAACGGTCCTCGTTTAAAATAAATAAATAAAACGGTCCTCGTTTAAATAAAATGGGCCGCGTCGCCTGGAGGCAACCGAGGGTGAAAACCCAACGAACTGCGTTCTGTTGATGTGAAGTCGTTTGATATGTGTTGATGATTTGTGTTAATTTATCTAATAAGAAATTAGTCGAGCGGCTCAGGTGGAGCTGTGGCCTCTCCGCGAGGAGGTTGCTGGTTCAAATCCTGCGTGCGGGGGTTGGATTTTCTCTCCGTGCTGCGTGGGTTTTCTCCGGAAACTCCGGTTTCCTCCCACAGACCAAAAACATGCATGTTAGACTGTGTGCGAGAGTGACTGCTCGCTTGTCTCTGTGTCCCTGTGATGGACCTGTCCAGCTGTCCACCGCCTCTCGCACAGTGACGGTGGACATGGGCATCAGTGACCCAGAAAGGAAGAAGCGGGTAAAGATGATGGATGCGAAGATGCTGGAGTTCCTTCAGCTTCTCGACGGTTTCACATTTTGTTTGCTCAGCTGTTCTCCTTCGTTAATCTTTGTTGTCTCGTCTTATTTAGTTTAATCCCAGTTTGAAAGCGCACAATTTGTCTAGATCAGGGCCCGGACTTCCAGTAGTTATCATCATTAACTTTTCTTTATGGTTTAAAATCTAGTTTTATTCAAAATGAACCCACTGGGGCCGAACTCAGCTCACTCCTGGTTTGGCCCCCGGGCCGCAGCTTCGTCTAGATTATAAGAAAAATTAAAGACGGTACGAAGGGTTTGTAACTTGAGATGAGTTTTAAAACGTCTTTTGGCCTCGAACCGGCACGGCGCCCTCCTGGTGAGAAAAGCAACGTTTGGGTCTGTCCGTGACGCTTTCAACTGATAAACGTTCACTTCTAATCTAATCTGGCAGAATTATGAACATTTTTCTGACCCACGTTCCAAAGTGAATTTTATTTTATTTTTTAATAATCTAAATTGTCCAAACGCGTATAAAATCTAAAACCAAACACCCTGCTCCAAACTCGACGTTGTTCCTGTGAAATCATCAGTGAAATGAACATAAATGTTTAAATTACTTCTTGGACTATTAATCCCAAACTGTCAGTGTTAATTAAATTTTTCTTGTGTTGATTTAATGTTAACCTTGTTTTGATTTATTTTAATTTGTAATGAGATTATAAAATATTTGTCTGTTTCTGAGCTGTTCAGGACTGGTCTAATCTAAATTTGATTGATTTCTCGTAGGTTTAATCTGTTATCGATTAAAAAAATTAACGAGCGTATAAAACAGTTCTGTATTGTGGGATTAAGGTTAAAATGATTTTTTTTATCACTACAATGTTAAAAGTTGGACAACGAGCTCTAATAATATGTTTATATGAGTTTATTTTTAAAGATATTTGGTGTAACCTGCACTTTATTACACTGATGTTAAAGCTTCTTGGGTTTGACGTTGTTCCATTGTTGTTTGAAATGGTTGTTATTTGACGGAAACCTTTCGTCGTCGAGCTGTGGTGATAACGGAGCTGCAGAATCAGCAGGTCAGCAGGAAGACGTCCTGCTTTCTGGATGAACCAAGTCTCAACCTCCAAACGTTGTTTTCCCCGTGCATTTTATTTTATTTTTTTCAGGTTTTGGCAAATCAGCAAATATTATTTGAGTTATTACTAAACAGCACCATTTACCCAACACAGTTCCACGTCTGGGAAAGTTATGTTGTTGTGTAAAATATGAATAAAATCAGAAAGCAATGTTTTGAAAATCTCATAAGCCCACATTTTGTTCACAATGGCACATAAATATCAAAGTTTAAAACTTTAAATTAGGACATTGCACCATTTTGTGGGGGGAGGGGGGGGGAGGCATTTTGAGTTTTATGGCAGCAACACTTTTTTTTTTTAAATGTGGACAACTGAATAGTTTGTCTTCATGCATATTTTATTTATTAAAAAGAAGTGCTGAAAGTTACGGAAGAGCATTGCATTCACCAAAAAAAAAAAATTTGACTCATCATCTCATACTTATGAGATCCTGATCTCATATTTATGAGATGTTATCTCATGATTAGGAGATATCTCATAAGTACCATGAACCATGAATATCTCATAATTATGACATCTCATAATTATGAGATAAGATGTCATAATTATGAGCTAATATCTCATAATTATGAGATAAGATGTCATAAATATGAGATAATATCTCATAAGTACCAAGAATATCTCATAATTATGAGACATTATCCTAATTATGAGATGTCATGTCATCACATAATTATGAGATATCATCTCATAAGTATGAGATAATATCTCATAATTATGAGATCAGGATCTCATAAGTATGAGATGATGAGTCAATTCTTTATTTACAGTATTTGGTGAATGCAATGCTCTTCCGTAGAAGTTGCTCCATCTACTGAAAATGCTGCAGCTTGTTTTAGCTCCATTTCTTTCCTGTTCTTTAGTAGATTGTCCACCAGGCGGCGCCAAAGCTTCACTGCAGGACTTTGGACAATCTGCTGTTTAAAACTAGCCCAGGCTAGTTTAAAACGTTAGAGGCTTAAATATTGTCCATTTTAGTCAATTTTGTTTATATTTTGAAAAGAAACGCAAGAAAAAAGCCTTAAAATAATTAATATTTCTCGCCACCTTTCATGTCAGAGTCCTACTGGGTCTACAACCACATTCATTCAACCTTTATTTAGTCAGGTAAATCTTTTGAACCTCATGGGCTCATTTACGAAAGCGACCTGCTAAAACTAAAGAACAATGAACAGCAGTGGTAGAATTTCCTTAAACAATAAACAAACAAACAATAAACAATAGAAAACAAAAGAGAGAAAAAAACAAAAGAAAGTTTTTTTTTTTTTTTTTAACAAAGTATCAAAAAACTAGCAAAACATTATAAGGTAGACGTATAAAATCAAAGACAGGAACAAATCTGCATTGGTTTTTGCCAGGATTCCAACAGATTCTGAAAACCATTTAGAGAAGTCAAGGTCGAGAGCTTCAGATCTTTTTGTAAGATATTCCATGAAGCAGGAGCGGAGTAGGAGAAGGCCCTTTTTCCAAGTTCAGTCCTCACTGACGGAACACTGCAGGTAATCATGTCCTGAGAGCGCACGCTGTAGCTGCACTCACGCAAAGACATGTAGGAGGAGATGTATGAGGGCAGCAGACCAAGAAGTGATTTAAAGATGAAAATGTACCAGTGGAAGAGTCTGCGTGAGGTTAATGATGTCCAGTTAACCAGTGAATACAGGGTGCAGTGGTGGGTACGATAATCACAACCAGTTATGAATCTTAGTGCACCATGATAGACAACATCCAACATCCGCAGGGTGCTTGTAGGAGCATTCATGTAGAGAATGTCACCGTAATCAATGGAGGGAAGGAAAGTCACAGACACAAGGCGTTTCCTGACATTCAGTGATAGACATGATCTGTTTCTGAAAAAGAAACCCAGTTTAACTTTCAGTTTCTTCACTAGGTTTTCCACGTGGAGTTTAAAAGAGAGATGTGAATCAATCAGGATACCCAGATATTTATAGGAATCAACAAACTCAATAGAGACACCATTTGAAGATAAAATCAGAGGAGGATCTGCTGGAACCGCCTTCCTATTTGAAAAAAACATCCCTTTTGTTTTATCAGCATTTAGGACAAGTTTGAGACGGAACAAATCTGACTGGATGATGTCAAAAGCGGATTGCAGTAACTGGAAAGCCTTAGCAACTGTTTTAGCTCGGCAGTAAACAACTGTATCATCAGCATAGAAATGTAAGGATGCATCAGGGATGCAGTGACCTACATTAGCTATGTAGATTGTAAAGAGAGTGGGTCCTAAAACTGAGCCTTGTGGTACACCATTTTTAACTGTTAAATAGCTGGAAGAAGTACCGTTATGTTGAACACATTGCCTCCGATTGGAAAGATAGTTAGAAAACCAACCGATGGTGTGATCAGAGAAACCGATTTCTGAGAGCTTATGACACAGGATGTTATGATCCACAGTGTCAAAAGCTTTAGACAGGTCTAAGAAAAGTGCAGCACAATAGTCCTTAGCATCCAATGCTTCAACAACATCATTCAGAACCTTCAGAGAAGCAGTTGTTGTGCTGTGTTTTTTCCTGAAACCAGATTGATGAAGAGGTAAGATGTTAAATGAGTCCAGATAATTTTTGATCTGAGAGTTTATCAGTTTTTCTAGAACCTTGGCTAAGATGCAGAGTTTAGAGATCGGTCGATAATTGTTCAGTGAGGTGGGGTCACCTCCCTTCAGCAAAGGAAGAACAAATGCTGTTTTCCAAGCATCCGGAATGGTGTTTTGGCTTATGGACAGATTAAAGATGTGGGTCACAGGGACTGTGATGATATGAGCAGCCAGCCTTAAGAAATAAGGTGGAAGTTCATCTGGACCTGCAGATTTTTTTGGATCAAGATCATTTAACAGTTTATTTACCTCACTGACTGAGAACGGAGAAAAAGAGAAGGTGTGATTAACAGATGGTTGACTTGTAGGAGGGATTTGATTTGTAGAAGTTTGATTATTAGATAAAGTGGCTGATTTTCCGTTTGTAACTGTGTCAAATAATGAACTAGAAGCAACAAAATGTTTATTGAAACAGTTCAGGATCTCGTGCTTATTTGACACAGGAACAGAGTCAACAAGAAATTGTGATGGGAGGTCAGATGATTGGGGGGTGCCTGAGAGAGATTTAATGGTTTTCCAGAATTTTTTTGGATCATTTAGATTTTTGGAGGTCTGAGATAAGAAGTAGTTACGTTTTGCGGCTTTGATGGCAGTTGTGCATTTATTCCTTAGCTGCCGAAATTTCAACCAATCAGTGTCTGAGTGTGATTTTCTTGCTGCGGCCCAAAGATGATCTCTCCAGTGTAGGAGATCAGCTAGTTCAGGAGTAAACCAGGGGCTGTCACGGCCCTTTATCCTGAACTGCCGGAAAGGTGCGTGTTTGTTTACAAAGAGAATGAAACTATTATGAAAATAGTTCCAAGCGGTGTTCACGTCATTGATTTGTAGGATATGTTGCCAATCAAAGTGGGATAGATCCCAAAGGAATGACTGTTCACAGAAACGTTTCAAATCCCTTTTTTGAATTATTCTGGGCTTAGCAGGTGGAAGTTTAGTAGATCTAAGAGCTGCTATTACGGAATGATCACTCAAAACGTTAGCAAATACACCTATACCAGGAAATTTGTAAGGAGCATTTGTGAAAAACAGATCTAAGGTAGAAGATTTTTCAGGACATTTTATGTTTGGTCTGGTGGGAGAATCGATAAGTTGTGTTAGATTGAGAGCTGTAGCCAGTTTTTGTGTTTTGTAAGATCAGCTGGCTTTAGTGGCCATCTCGATTTGAGTTGGCTCCAATGGGTAAATATTTGCAGATATACATCCATTGATTATGTTCTGAAGTTTTCATTAAGCACCATGAAGAGGTTTGTGAGTTATTTTGCTCACAAGACTGGTGAAGTTGATTCCAGATAAGTTCATGGCAAAACTTTAGAGTATTTTTTTATTAATCATATTATATGTCTGGGGATCAGCCCCGGCTACTACCACCGAGTTGCAGATCAAAATATGCAAATGTGATTGAGTTGCAGCCATTTGTTTACTTTTTCATTTCTACTGGCTGCGGCAGCCTTGCTAAATCCTGCTGAGACCAAATGTTAAACACTTGTAGCCGTGTGTTAAATGGTTACTTTCTGAAAATTAAAGAAAAATCTGCCCAGTGGTTCACGAGATATTTTGCTAACAGATATGATGGTTGTAAAAGAAATAATAAGTTATATTATTGAGCCACATATATTTGTAATTTGTCATTTTCAACAGGAATATTTCCAAACAGAATGAAAATACCCAAGGTCCTCTTTTTAAGAATGGTGACAAATGTATAACAACTACAGACCTATATCATTGTTGCCACAATTCTCAGAAATTTTAGAAAAAAAATTGTAACTATATTTGACCTTTTTCTTGATAAACATAATATTTTAAGTAATAGTCAATATGGGTTCAGAGCAAATAACTCAACTTCCATGGCCCTATGGAGTTGATGGAACACCTTACTGCAGCTGTTGATCAAAAACAATATTGTGTAAGTGTGTTTGTTGATCTTAAAAAGGCATTTGATACAATTGACCACAATATTCTACCGGTACTTGAAAAATGAGACAAATATGGTAGAGGACCAGCTTTGTAGTTGATATGTAGTTATTTGCAAGACAAAAGCAGTTTGTACAAATAGATGATATAAGATCTAGCTACTGTAGTTTTTCATGTGGAGTACCACAAGGCTCTGTACTTGGACATAAGTTGTTTATTTTATATATTAATTATTTGATGGATGCGTCTGGTATGTGTTCTTTTTGCTGATGATACCACTTTTTTTTATTCGGGTAATGACTTGGAACGGATGTTTGAATTAATGAAGGAGTTTGTCAAGATACAAACTTGATTTAATTTAAATACGTTATCATTGAACATTGATAAACAAATTATATGATTTTTAGTTTAAAAAAAGATTATTGTTGTTCTTTTCAAAATTGATGATGTTGAAATATGTAGAGTAAGTGAAATGAAGTTTTTGGGTGTAATCATTGATGATAAACTGTCGTGGAAACAGCACATAAATTCTGTTAAATCTAAAATATCTAAATCCACAGGACCAAAGCAGTACTATATAAAGTAAAGGATTTATTGA
>JBBPBX010029187.1:0-10277 GCA_038048925.1 Garcialebias charrua | reverse complement strand
ATATCTACATATGATATCTACACTAACCCCGGAATTACACCACATGCGTTACGGCTCCGCCCCGCTCCGGTCCGACCTCCGCAGCAAATACGCACCCATTATAATCAATGACAGAGTTTACACTGGCTCCGCACGGCGGCGGCGAGCTGCGGAGAGCGGACGGCAGTCCGTCAAAATTAGAAAATTTTCTATTTCTGCCGGATGACGGAGCTGTGCCGGAGTCAACTTTTGAAGATTACGTCGCACCAACAGGAAAAGGAACGAGCACAACTTCCGTATTTACAAAATAAAATCACCACGGGCGGACTAATCCTAGCTCTATACGGATTTATTTGTACAAAAATGCTGTCAAACTATCAATTATGACTATTCTATGACTAAACTATTATATTTATGACTATGACTACACCTAATAACGCAATACAAAAATAAATAAATAAAAAAGTATTTTATTCTGAAATGTAAACATCACTTCCTGTTGCTCAAACCATGTAGCTCATTTACGAGAGAAGATCAAGGCAGCAGTCTCTCTACAGTTGTTCTCCTTCTTTCCACCGAATGAATTGTTTTGTTCTGACTTACTTATTTATCACTTGATTTATCGCGCGATCTCGCACGTGTCTTGGAGCGGCGCATCCAGGCGGACCTGAGCGGAGCGGAGGCAGTGGGAATTGGACTCGTTCAGCTGCGACCTGCGGACCGGAGCGGGGCGGAGCCGCGTGCAGTGTAATTCCGGGGTTATATTCCCGCATCCATTTGTGTGTGGTTGTGAGCATGCATAAGTGAATAAGGCTTCTCTAATAGAACATTCAATAGCGACCGTGAAGCATCAGAGATCTGCCCCCCAAGGCCTGAGGCAGATATAAGGGGGACCAGATATAAGGGGGACCAGAGCCCAAGACCCCAAGAAGGACCCTGAGCGCAGAGCCCCCAGGGCCATCCAAACATGACGAGCCACTCACCCACCTCCCAGATCCGACCAAAGGGTAGAAACGGAAGATCCCACCAGCGACTACACACAATGACCCCTCGGGACCCACAGCGACATACTCACAGGCCCCCGCCGGATCCCGCTGCACCGGCGTAGCCCCAGGCCCAGGCACCAAGGCCCGGGCACCGGGGATGCCCAACCCTCAGGCCCTGGCCCGACAGGACCAGAGGACCCGAGCCCCACCAGGCAGCCACCTGGCCGAGCCGACATACGCCCAAGCGCCCAACCCCCGACACCTAGGGCACCAAGCGTGCCGACAGGCATGGGCACACCCCATTAGGGGGCCACACGCCAGGGGTGCGACACCAAGCAGCCCCAGCTTTATCGAATAGGGGACAGACTACGACCCGGCCTATCAAATAGACATTCATACACAAACACAATCATACAGACCCACCCTCATCCACACCCTCACTCACTCAAGGACATTCATTATATTATATATATATTAATTCAACCTTTATTTAGACAGATAAATCATATTGAGCCTTGAAGACTTATTTACAAGTGAGATCTGCTTAGGCAGACAAAAAAGTAATGAAATTAGACACATTAGGAAATGGAGGCGATTTTCCTATTAAAATCTTTCTTCATGCCTGAGAAAAAAAATTATAAAATTAAAAAACACCTCGCATAGATGAGCACATAATGACGTAGACATTCTGTAGAGTGGGGAGACACTGAGAATAATAAGCAATATTTGTAGATACTCTTGAGGTCACCGTAAGAGTTCTGACAAGGATGGAATAATCAACAGCTCCCTCTGATGAGATCCGTATACATTCTCGAGGATGTCGGGGAATGGCCAAGGTCAACGCTAATGAGAATCCAAGAGTTTTGAAATGATGACAGAATGTTTATTCAGCTGGTTCACTCTGGTTGACGGTGGAGTTCCCCGATAGGCAGGGGGTGAGCGTCAGATTACATGTCTTCCAGGCAAATTCAGATAAGGTGGCCTTGAAGGCCAGCCGGGGAGCCAGATTAAGATAAACACACATTTGTTTTGAAGTACAGGCAGAACATAATGACATCTACTTTAAGTCTGTGTTGGTCCAAAATATTCTGAAAATGTCCAAAATTATGTGGCCACACACCGATGGAACGTACCTGTGTAAAAATCCCCAAGATCTGATCCATTCTGTCCAAGGCAACTGAGTCTGGATACACAGGCAAGAACCAAGCCATCACAAAGGCAAGCAACGTGATCGGGTCTCAAATTTGTTGCAGACGACTTCCATAAATTGTAGATAAAACCAGTGTAGTGGACCTACCCAGGGTCAAACTGAAGTGTTTTGAACTCTTCAGTGATGCTTTTCACTGACCCTTTCAGTAACCTGACATTTAACACAATTTATTTTATTAGTTTGAATCAAAGGACAGATTCACTCAAAAGAGACTATTTCTATCTTTGATTTTGTTCTAATACAAATATAATCAGAGCATCACATGTGTTTATTCACAAGCAGTGTTGTAATTTACAATTATGTCTTATGATCACATATGTTATATGCTGTGTTATTCTTTAAATGTGAAGCATTACTGTGTTACTTCTGCAAATGAAGGTGTCTAACGATGTCAGAGTTCAGATAATATGTCAAACTGGCAACCCTCGAATCCGGTGGTGGACACCGGCAGTGAGGGATGCTGTCAGGCTGAAGAAGGAGTCCTATTGGGCCTTTTTGGCTTGTGGGACCCCGGAAGCAGCTGATAGGTACCGGCAGTCCAAGCGGCATGCGGCTCGGGTGGTTGCTGAGGCAAAAACTCGGGCGTGGGAGGAGTTCGGAGAGGCCATGGAGAATGACTTCCGTACGGCTTCGAGGCGATTCTGGTCCACCATCCGGCGTCTCAGGGGGGGAAAGAGGTACGAGACCAACACCATTTATGGTGGAGGTGGCGTGCTGCTGACCTCAACTCGGGATGTTGTGAGTCGGTGGGCGGAATACTTCGAAGACCTCCTCAATCCTACTGGCACGTCTTCCACTGAGGAAGCAGAGCCTGGGGACTTTGGGTCGGGTTCTCCGATCTCTGGTGCTGAGGTCGCCGAGGTGGTTAAAAAGCTCCGCGGTGGCAAGGCTCCGGGGGTGGATGAGATTCGCCCGGAGTTCCTTAGGGCTCTGGATGTTGTAGGGTTGTGTTGGCTTACGCGACTCTGCAATATCGCGTGGACATCGGGGGCAGTTCCCTTGGATTGGCAGACTGGGGTGGTGGTTCCCCTATTTAAAAAGGGGGACCGTAGGGTGTGTTCCAACTATAGGGGGATCACACTCTTAAGCCTCCCTGGTAAGGTCTATTCAGGGGTTCTGGAGAGGAGGGTCCGTCGGATAGTCGAACCTCGGATTCAGGAGGAGCAGTGTGGTTTTCGTCCTGGTCGTGGAACACTGGACCAGCTCTACACCCTCAGCAGGGTCCTGGAGGGTGCGTGGGAGTTTGCCCAACCAGTTTACATGTGCTTTGTGGACTTGGAGAAGGCATTCGACCGCGTCCCTCGGGGGGTTCTGTGGG
The DNA here is from genome assembly GCA_038048925.1 of Garcialebias charrua. Lineage (NCBI taxonomy): Eukaryota > Metazoa > Chordata > Actinopteri > Cyprinodontiformes > Rivulidae > Garcialebias > Garcialebias charrua. Next base: position 6,784 of record JBBPBX010029187.1, on the reverse strand, counting down.
GGGTACTCCGGGAGTATGGGGTACCAGGCCCTTTGATAAGGGCTGTTAGGTCCCTGTACGACCGGTGTCAGAGCTTGGTCCGCATTGCCGGCAGTAAGTCAGGCTCGTTTCCGGTGAGAGTTGGACTCCGCCAAGGTTGCCCTTTGTCACCGATTCTGTTCATAACTTTTATGGACAGAATTTCTAGGCGCAGCCAAGGTGTTGAGAGGATCCGTTTTGGTGACCTTAGAATCGCTTCTCTGTTTTTTGCAGATGATGTGGTCCTACTGGCTTCATCAGTTCGTGATTTACAACTTTCACTGGAGCGGTTTGCAGCCGAGTGTGATGCGGCCGGGATGAGGATCAGTTCCTCCAAATCCGAGGCCATGGTCTTGAGCCGGAAAAGGGTAGCATGCCCTCTCCGGGTCGGGGAGGAGGTCCTGCCCCAAGTGGAGGAGTTTAAGTATCTCGGGATCTTGTTCACGAATGAGGGAAAACTGGAGCGTGAGATCGATAGGCGGATAGTCAGAGTCAGAGTCAGAGTCAGAGAGAATTTATTGTCATTTGCACCGCATGTAGTACATGTGTTGAAAACGAGATTATGTACACAGGGTCCCAGTTACATCCAACAACAAATGCAAGAGAAATACAATAATAACATCTAGGATTAACTAAGAGAGACATCACATCAGCTAGTAATACACTAAGCCCTAATGTAGTAGAAAAACATCATTATAAACAGCAGCACGAACATGAGCAGATGGTCACAGATGAACGCAGCAACAAGAAACAGATGGTCACAGATGAACGCAGCAACAAGAAACAGATCAGTACAGTATCAGTATGATGTGACATTTTGCAGTGTTTATTCTTATTATTTATTTATTCATGAGTCTGACAGCCTCAGGGTAGAAGCTGTTTCTCAGTCTAGTGGTTCTACATTTGATGCTCCTCAACCTCCGTCCCGAAGGGAGTGGTGCAAAGAGTGAGTGTGCTGGGTGAGTGAGGTCTTTCATGATGCAGGTGGCTCTTTTTCTGCATCTGGAGGTGTAAATGTCTGTGATGGTGGGGAGACTGACTCCCACAGACTTCTGTGCAGCCTTCACCACTCTCTGCAGAGCTTTTCTCTCTGCAACTGTGCAGCCTCCATGCCACACGTTGATGCTGGAGCACAGGACGCTCTCCACTGCACACCTGTAGAACGAGGTAGGTGCAGCGTCCGCAGTGAAGCGGGCGCTGTACCGGTCTGTCGTGGTGAAGAGAGAGCTGAGTCAAAAGGCAAAGCTCTCAATTTACCGATCGATCTACGTTCCCACCCTCATCTATGGTCATGAGCTTTGGGTTATGACCGAAAGAACAAGATCTCGGATACAAGCGGCTGAAATGAGTTTTCTCCGCAGGGTGGCTGGACTCTCCCTTAGAGATAGGGTGAGAAGCTCAGTCATCCGGGAGGGACTCGGAGTAGAGCCGCTGCTTCTCCACATCGAGAGGAGCCAGTTGAGGTGGCTCGGGCATCTGGTTAGGATGCCTCCTGGACGCCTCCCTGGTGAGGTGTTCCGGGCACGTCCCACCGGGAGGAGACCCAGAGGAAGACCCAGGACGCGCTGGAGGGACTATGTTTCTCGGCTGGCCTGGGAACGCCTTGGGATTCCCCCGGAGGAGCTGCTCCAAGTGGCTGGGGAGAGGGAAGTCTGGGCCTCCCTACTTAGGCTGCTACCCCCGCGACCCGACCCCGGATAAGCGGAAGAAGATGGATGGATGGATGGATGGATGGATGGACTTGCTCAGAAGTTGTTTTTGTTGAGTTTCAGCTAAAACTCTAACAAGCGTCTGCAAGTCTCCTCATTCAGACACTTTTCCTAAAACAATCCTCTCTGTTTATCTAAACAGACTTTCTGTCAACCTTGAAGTTTCACTTCACTCTTTTTCTCTTCCCGCTTGGTCCACGGACCAATGAGGAAACTGTGTTCTAATCTCAACATTTTTTAGTAAAAGGGTTTTGCTTCCCGGAACGTTTCAGAGTTGGGTCGGACAGCAAGAACTATCATGTCCCTTCTTTTGAAGCTGATTTAAGCTGCAGTCATACGCCAAAGACTGGCTTATTCAGCACAAATTCATGGATGCCTCCATAAATTCAATAGAGCTAAAGAGCTCCGTTTTTAATGAACTTTCTTTGAGAAATGTCTTGCCTTGAAGTCAACCAGGAGCTGACACATTTTCTGATGATCAGGAGATGTTGGAAAGTAAACAACCAGTTCGGACGTACTGGGCCTGAAGGACTCTGTGCATCTGAAAAGCTGGTGCCATCTCTTTACCAGACTGGTCGTCTTAAAGGTAATGAGTCAGTGTTTACAAACATACCTGGGTTTCAGCAGAAATCTGATGAGGAGTGTCATTTCTGGTAACATGCTCAAGACAATTTCCTTTAAACCATCTCTCCATCTCTCCTCCTATTTCCTTATCCCTCTCAATTTAAGTTGGTAACTACATTTTAAGTCATAGAGCCACAGATAAATAGTAACTTGTCATCATTACTTATGTCTGTTGTTACAATTAAATGTGCTGACGTGTTAAATTGCAAGAAAGTGAAAATCTATCAATCAAGTGTAATGGTGTTAATTTTAGTTGATTTATTTTAAATAAATGGTAGTGTCTCCTGGCATACCAAACTAAAATCAACGTCTCTGTCACTTAATGGCTTTATGGTTTATTTATCTATCATAAAGATCACAGAAATATTGGGTAAACTGAAAAAGAAAAGAATCCGTGAAATTACTATTCAATCTGAATAAGTAATTAAGATATATAAAGTGTCAGTTTAATATTGACCTCCTCATATATCCTATATCTGGTGGCCGTACGAGTTTTCTGAAAGATTATTCATAAATCTGTGATCTCTCATGAACTGTAACATCATGTTTGCATTTTAGGATCCAAGTTTTGGACTCTAACAGATTAATTATTTTGGCTGGAAAAGTGTTCAGAACGATTGCAGGACTGCAAGTAATGACATTTGAAGCTGAAATTGTTATTTGTTCAACTTTTTAAACACTATAAGTAGTTTGGTGGGTAGTGTCAGGCTGTGTGCGAAGTGTTTGGTGGTTCTGATAGACCCGGTCCAGATTACTTGTCCACAAGCTGGGGCGATCTCACTACAAAATGACTAGTCATTTTTAGAAGCTATTATTAACATCTACGAGATTGCTATGCTGGTATTTTTACATTTTAGAGCAGGTCAAAAGAAGCATATTACTGTTGAAACGTTGTCGGATAGTGGTTCTGTTCAGACCCGAGTTTCTGCTCCATTAAAAAGTGGACCGGAACTGACCTTGACGCGTTCCGTGAGAGTCCGTGTTGTGTTGCAGTTGGAGTGCTGTGTTACTAAGCGTAACTAAGTTGTGCCTGGTTTAAATGTGATTGCCACGTTTCAGAATTTTGGAAAGTTAATTTGAAGTGTTTATGAGTTGTGTAAGAGTCTGTAAAGTTGTGTTCTGTTGTGCTAAGGTAACGTTAAAGCGACGTATCCTACACGTTTGTTTATGAGCTGTGATTGGATAAAACGAGTGCTGTGAGCTGTCAATCACGTCTCGTATCTGTAAAGTGAGCGCTGATCCGCTGAAGTGGGGACACACGCCGTTGCGACCGGCCCACTTTTGTCGTCATTTCCGGCACTACATTGGTCGAAGATAATAAAACTACATTAACCATGAATGCTTGGGAATAGAACTACAAGCGCTGTGATTGATTGGTTGATGTCACATATCTGTGTAGCGAGCTCCGCCTTGCTCAAGTACGGAAGCTGGTGACGCGTTACGCACGTTACGTCAGCCCTCCCACTTTTGTCGTCATTTCTAGGTGCTACGCCCTTGAGTGACAGCTTACACTCACAAGACGAATGGAGATGTCACTAAAAGTTCTCTCAAAACATCATAAAAGTCAGCATTTTTATGGTGAGATACCACCTTTGAAATTGTTCTGTACACAAACAAAAAACTCCTGTTTATTTTAAATAAAAAATTTAGAATAACAGAGGTACAGACAAACATTTTTGCTTATTTTAAATACTGAAAGATTTAAAATAACATTCAAAAAGCATCTTCTATTTGATTTTCACATTAAATCAAAGAACAAAATGATGGAGAACAGAGCATTTCCACATTGAGCTCTTCACATCTCTGCATTTTAAACAGATTTGGTGTACATATCTGTACACTTTTAGTTAAAAATTGCATTTTTAACATTTTGCTGTGTACAATTAATGACTCCAGTTTATTTTAAATGAAAAGTTTAAAATAACAAACAGAAAGCATCTTTTGACTTGGGTTTCACAAAAATCGAAGCAAAGATGGCAGAACAGATTTGAACATGTCACAGGACAACAAATTAATAAAAATCACTGATGTTTATTTAAAGTAACATCTTTAATATTATGCTAAGCACACAAACACTCCAGTTTATTTTAAATACAAAAATTGTTTAAAATAACGAAGAGAAAGTCCTTTTTCACTCCTGATAACTGTCAAATGCAGTAAAAAATCAGTTTCACTGAGACTACAAGACATCTTTTTTTTTTATAGAAAGAAAGAAAAGAGAAAGTGAGACAACAAAACAACAATTATCCACAAAAAGAGCACAAGGCAAACACACCAAACCTCCGTCCACAATCCTGCAAAGCACATGACAGAACACAGCAACGAAACATACAAGCATAAAGACTGATAATATTCATGACCTTGCATTAGATTTCTATATATAAACATACCCATACCTACAAATATATATACAGTATACATACATATATATTTATATTCATTTATATACCCATCTACATATATCTACATATACATCCCTACATCCATTTGTGTGTGGTTGTGAGCATGCATAAGTGAATAAGGTTCCTCCAATAGAACATTTAGTAGCGATTGTGAAGCATCAGAGATCCGTCCCCCCAAAGCCCGAGACAGACGAAAGGGCGATCAAAGCCCAAGACCCCAGGAAGGACCCCGAGCCCAGAGAGTCCCCAGGACCACCCGAACAGGACGAGCCACTCGTCCACTCCCCAGATCCGACCAAGGGGAAGAACCGGACGAACCCCACCAGGGACCACACACAATGACCCCCCGGGGTCAACAGCGACAAATACACAGGCCCCCGCCGGAGCCCGCTGCACCGATGTAGCCCCAGGGCCGGACACCGATGCTCGGGCACCGGGGACGCCCATCCCTCAGGTCCAGACCCGACAGGACCAGAGGACCCGAGCCCCACCAGGCAGCCACCAGGCCGAGCCGACAAACGCCCAAGCGCCCAGCCCCAGATAGTGAGGGTCCCAAGCACGCCCGCAGGCAGAGGAACACCCACCAGGGGGCCACGTGGCAGGAGCGCGACACTAGGTAGCCTCAGAAGTATCAGAGAGGGGGCAGTCCAAGTCCCAGCCTGACACTTAAACATTCATACACAGACACACTCATTCAGACCCACCCTCATCCTCACCCTCAGTCATAGAAAGACAAACAATAACGACACGCTCCATTCATAATCCCGATGCACACTCTATACCCCCCAGGTCCAAGACATGTACCTGCTCCCTACATGGGGCAGCCCACATCCAAACCCAGGAGGTAGGCCCATTCATTCTGGGGTGGAGAGTAGCAGACATCCAAGATCCGGCCCACCCCGCACCCCGCCGACAGGACAGGACAGGACACCCGAGCCCAAGCAGCCCCAGGGGGAGCGCACTGCCAGTCCCGCCCACGGCAAACCCGCAGGCCCCGAACCCCCCACACCCCAGCACAACCCCTGACGGCCCACCCCCAGAATGTCCGCCAGGCAACCAGGGGGGTAAGAGAAAAATAAATAAATAATATATATATATATATATATAAATATATATATAAATATATATATATATATATATATATACATATATATATCCATCCATCCATCCATCCATTTTCTTCCGCTTATCCGGGGTCGGGTCGCGGGGGTAGCAGCCTAAGTAGGGAGGCCCAGACTTCCCTCTCCCCAGCCACTTGGAGCAGCTCCTCTGGGGGAATCCCAAGGCGTTCCCAGGCCAGCCGAGAAACATAGTCCCTCCAGCGTATCCTGGGTCTTCCTCTGGGTCTCCTCCCGGTGGGACATGCCCGGAACACCTCACCAGGGAGGCGTCCAGGAGGCATCCTAACCAGATGCCCGAGCCACCTCAACTGGCTCCTCTCGATGTGGAGAAGCAGCGGCTCTACTCCGAGTCCCTCCCGGATGACTGAGCTTCTCACCCTATCTCTAAGGGAGAGTCCAGCCACCCTGCGGAGAAAACTCATTTCAGCCGCTTGTATCCGAGATCTTGTTCTTTCAGTCATAACCCAAAGCTCATGACCATAGATGAGGGTGGGAACGTAGATCGATCGGTAAATTGAGAGCTTTGCCTTTTGACTCAGCTCTCTCTTCACCACGACAGACCGGTACAGCGCCCGCTTCACTGCGGACGCTGCACCTATCCGCCTATCGATCTCACGCTCCAGTTTTCCCTCATTCGTGAACAAGATCCCGAGATACTTAAACTCCTCCACTTGGGTAAGGACCTCCTCCCCGACCCGGAGAGGGCACGCTACCCTTTTCCGGCTCAAGACCATGGCCTCGGATTTGGAGGAACTGATCCTCATCCCGGCCGCATCACATTCAGCTGCAAACCGCTCCAGCGAAAGCTGTAGATCACGAGCTGATGAAGCCAATAGGACCACATCATCTGCAAAAAACAGAGAAGCGATTCTAAGGCCACCAAAACGGATCCTCTCAACACCTTGGCTGC
>JBBPBX010029186.1:0-20282 GCA_038048925.1 Garcialebias charrua | reverse complement strand
TATATATATATATATATATATATACAGTATATGAAGGCCTTAGCGACTAACAAGTCGGCTAATGCTTTAGTAGCCGTCTTGTTAAGCCCGAGATACACTCATGCGTCCTCAGGTACGCCACCATACGCGCGCATTTTGTGCGCATGTGTTTTGCTGATATGCTTCAGCATATGTCAGAAACTATCAGCTTTCAAACGCTCGCGTTCTCCTTGTTGTAATATGAGCAGCTGCACACGGAGGGGACTCAACTGAGCTCGCTGATTGGTTACTTGCTGACACGCCTACTGAAATGATTGACAGCCAGCTCATGTAGCGCCTTGAAGACCGCGGCGGTGTTCATGCGGTGTTTCTACTATATATGTTGTAAAAAGTTCTCTCAGAAATAAAAATAATAACAGGGAGTGCTTTTCCTGCAGCACACAGCCCACCAGGGATATTTAAAACATTGCGCACCCAGGTAGGACCTGAATTCATTCATTTCATTCATGGAGTGAACGGAGGAAGAAGTGATTACTTGACTTTAGGCAAAAAAACAAAAGAAAAGGCCCGATCAGCGATAAAGAAGGGGAATTTATTTAATTTGTGTAACATACAAAACAGTCCGGCGCCGGGGAAGTTTATGTTCAGACACCGCGCATCGCGTATGCGTAGTAAAAAAAAACTTTTGCGCGTACGTGCCCTGAGGGGCTACGCGGGGCTACGCTTTTGCCACAGCGTACGTACGCTGCGTATAGGCGTATCGTGAGGACGCTCGAATGTATCTCGGGCTTTAGCCGCTTAGGCCTTCTACCAATATACCCACTGTCCCTCCTCTGGCCATGTCCAAACCATCACAGTCTGGTCTCTTTAACTTTATCTCCCAGTTGTTCAACATGTGTTGTACCTCTGATGATCTCATTCCTGATCTTATCCATCCTTGTCACTCCTAACAAGAACCTCAACATCTTCATTTCTGCCACTTCCAGTTCTTTCTCCTGTCTTTTTGTCCATGTCTCTGTCTCCAGACCATACAACATAACTGGTCTCACCATTGTCTTGTAAACTTTTCCTTTGACCTTTGATGACATTCTTTTGTCACAAATCACTCCTGAAAATTTTCTCCATCCACTCCATCCTGCCAGGACTCCCTTTTTCACCTCTTTATCACACTCACCGTTTTCCTGGAAAGTGTCCAGGAAAATGAGGAATGGTGATGGTTAGTTTGCTTATCAACCTTAGTAAACACTAAAACAACTAAAACTCGGTCGATTTTACAAATACTGAGCTAAATATATGTACAAAGTATGATAGTAGCTGAAACTGAGACCTGCAGTAATTTGGGGCTGATGTGCTCTTCTGGGGTGGAGGTTCAAGTTATGGTTGTGTCAGAACGGGTATGAGTCATAAAACAATCACCAAATTTTTCACGTGAGTTTGCTTGATGTGGCGAGCCTTGAATAAGGGAGCAGCCAAAAGAAAACCAACAAGTAGCTGAAACTGATTGCCAACACCTAACTAAATGCGCAGGTGCCTTTTTTTAAACTTTGAGCCAGCAGAAACATCAGAGCAATTTAAAAGAAATTTCAAACAGAAATCCCTTGTCACATACTAATTACTTTTTTACAGTCCGTTAAATTCAAGATGGCTGCCACTGCCCACTGAACACAAAAATAGCTATTTTTAAGATATGAAGCTAAAGTTGTGTAGTAGTGGTTGAGCTACAAATACTGTGAGCACTACACACTGCTTAAAGCCTTGGCATAAACATTGCTCATCTGTTACCAAATTATCTCATGAACCACTCTTTGGAGTTTAACGGAATTCTACTGAACGTTGTCAATGGATGGATGTTCAACTATAATAATTACAGTTAGGAGTTGATTCAGTTTAAGATGGCAGACACACCTAATCAACATTAGCACACACAGAAATGGCTACACCTAAATTAATTTAACAAATATCGGTCTTAAGTTTGGAGCAGGGTAACACCGTAATGGCCGGACTATAGAGCGCACCCAAGCCGCGCACACTAAATAAAATAATAATAATAATAATTTTAAAAACTGTACGTAACCTATATAAGCCGCGGGTGTTCACTTTGTAACATGAGATACTTACACAGAAATATATCTTTTTTTTTTACTTTTAATTAAATACATGCAGTATTTTATTATGAGTTTTTCTGAACAATGCCTTTATCACAGCTGGTTATAAAAATACGTAGGGAGGATTCCCCCCTCCTTGTTCTCCCCATTCTCTCCTCCCCTCCTCGTTTCATTGGTTCGAGTGTGACATGTTCAGTAATTTCATTGGTCAGATTTTTTTAACCTTTATTTATATGGATAGTCTCAATGAGTCACGAGGACCCACCCCACAAGAGAGACGTGTATTGGGCAGCTATGTGAGCACCCAAGTGTGACGAAGATAAATCCAATAATTTTCAATCAGGTCATCTGGATAGTAAGCTGTTGGGGGAATAATCAGTTTTGTGTTGTGTTTTTGCTTGACTGATGAAGCCTTCTGGATGAAAGGTGAAACGTTTCAGCACAAACAAACAAAAAGAAACAGCCCAGATGACCTGACTGAAAATTATTGGATTGTATACCTGGATTATTGAGCATGGACTTTGTTGGCGAAGATAAATATTTTCAGTGAAAGGAAGCTCGTTAGCCTGTCCCAAAAAAATAAAAATGATAATAAGAAATCCATAAATTAGCTGCAGCATTGTATAAGCCATGGTGTTCAAAGTGTTTGAAAATAGTAGCTGCTTATAGACTGGAAATTATGGTAGCTTAGACTTTTCAACAACGTAGACCATGAATATTGACACGTCTCACAAAAGCTCACAATATTAGATGAGTCTTGTACATAAAATGTTCGTTTGACCAAAACATTCATCATATTATATTCTTAGTTTAACTCTCTGACATCAAAGGTGTCAGGTGATATGCATTCCTGTGTATTTTGTACATTTGTAAAATGCCAAGCCTTTGGTTTAGTGATAGGTTTGAGAGCATGTATTAAAAGTCCTGAACAGGGTTACTAAAGTGAATCAGAACACAACGTCCTAGCTTTCCTTGTTACAACTGTTTTTCTGTACTACTGTATGGTCTGAATTTCTGCTTTTTCTGTTTCTGTTTCAAACCGCAGGTCCACTTACAAAAAAGCACGACGAGTCGACTTCGAATCGGCCGAGGGACGAAGGTATTTCAACCGCATGGCTTATACTTCCTCTTCTTGCTAAGTTTTCCAACTCCGTGAGGATTGTGGGCTTTGCATTTATAACATCACTCCATGTGCACATCACATTGTTTAACGTTAACTGCTTTCATTAACGAACAGATTGGCTTCTTTTTGCCATGAGCACGGCTTCAGATTGATGAAAAATACCTCCAAAAGAGTTGATCGCCATCCCCTCCCCCGTCACCACTGCTGCTTTATGGGCCCTGGCACAAGAAGCTAATTTACTCTCCTTTCTTGGTTGCTATGTGCCTGATCAGCCACACGCTGATGTTCTTGTTGCCTTGTGTGATGCATTTCCCACAATCGATATTCACTCCTCTTTCATCTGCGCTTTTATCCTGGCTCCGAACTTCTCATAAAATGCTCGGCTGAACTATTGTTTGACATGGCGCTATCAAATCCTCATCCACATTTTTAAAAGAAAGTTTAAATTTCTGAGTACTTTTCTGTCGCTCTGCATTTTCAGGCTCACCGTGGCGAACACGAGCCTCTAATTCTGCACATGGCACCGGATGTGCAGACTGTAATGCTTAGTGGTTATACTTGTGTATCATTTGTGTTCTTTTGTTCATGCTGTTGTTTCAAAACTCAGCACAAAATCACTTTTTTTTATATGCCTGCAATAACGTATTTATCACCTGCAACAGAAGGCAAAGGAGGGAAGATGTTTTTACGCAGGTCTGTGTTTGTTGTGTTTGTTGTCCCCTCTCACGGAGCGAAGACAGTACATAACTGTTAGCAAAATATTGAATAAAGCACAAAAAAATGTAAACGAAACTCTCAGAAAGTAATTATTGGGTGTCCCTGTGATGGACTGGAGACCTGTCCAGGTGTCTGTGTAATGGACTGGAGACCTGTCCAGGTGTCTGTGTAATGGACTGGAGACCTGTCCAGGTGTCTGTGTGATGGACTGGAGACCTGTCCAGGTGTCTGTGTAATGGACTGGAGACCTGTCCAGGTGTCTGTGTGATGGACTGGAGACCTGTCCAGGTGTCTGTGTGATGGACTGGAGACCTGTCCAGGTGTCTGTGTGATGGACTGGAAACCTGTCCAGGTGTCTGTGTGATGGACTGGAAACCTGTCCAGGTGTCTGTGTGATGGACTGGAGACCTGTCCAGGTGTCTGTGTGATGGACTGGAGACCTGTCCAGGTGTCTGTGTGATGGACTGGAGACCTGTCCAGGTGTCTGTGTGATGGACTGGAGACCTGTCCAGGTGTCTGTGTGATGGACTGGAGACCTGTCCAGGTGTCTGTGTGATGGACTGGAGACCTGTCCAGGTGTCTGTGTGATGGACTGGAGACCTGTCCAGGTGTCTGTGTGATGGACTGGAGACCTGTCCAGGTGTCTGTGTGATGGACTGGAGACCTGTCCAGGTGTCTGTGTGATGGACTGGAGACCTGTCCAGGTGTCTGTGTGATGGACTGGAGACCTGTCCAGGTGTCTGTGTGATGGACTGGAGACCTGTCCAGGTGTCTGTGTGATGGACTGGAGACCTGTCCAGGTGTCTGTGTAATGGACTGGAGACCTGTCCAGGTGTCTGTGTGATGGACTGGAGACCTGTCCAGGTGTCTGTGTATGGACTGGAAACCTGTCCAGGTGTCTGTGTGATGGACTGGAGACCTGTCCAGGTGTCTGTGTGATGGACTGGAAACCTGTCCAGGTGTCTGTGTGATGGACTGGAGACCTGTCCAGGTGTCTGTGTGATGGACTGGAGACCTGTCCAGGTGTCTGTGTGATGGACTGGAGACCTGTCCAGGTGTCTGTGTGATGGACTGGAGACCTGTCCAGGTGTCTGTGTGATGGACTGGAGACCTGTCCAGGTGTCTGTGTAATGGACTGGAGACCTGTCCAGGTGTCTGTGTGATGGACTGGAGACCTGTCCAGGTGTCTGTGTGATGGACTGGAGACCTGTCCAGGTGTCTGTGTGATGGACTGGAGACCTGTCCAGGTGTCTGTGTGATGGACTGGAGACCTGTCCAGGTGTCTGTGTGATGGACTGGAGACCTGTCCAGGTGTCTGTGTGATGGACTGGAGACCTGTCCAGGTGTCTGTGTGATGGACTGGAGACCTGTCCAGGTGTCTGTGTGATGGACTGGAGACCTGTCCAGGTGTCTGTGTGATGGACTGGAGACCTGTCCAGGTGTCTGTGTGATGGACTGGAGACCTGTCCAGGTGTCTGTGTGATGGACTGGAGACCTGTCCAGGTGTCTGTGTGATGGACTGGAGACCTGTCCAGGTGTCTGTGTGATGGACTGGAGACCTGTCCAGGTGTCTGTGTGATGGACTGGAGACCTGTCCAGGTGTCTGTGTGATGGACTGGAGACCTGTCCAGGTGTCTGTGTGATGGACTGGAAACCTGTCCAGGTGTCTGTGTAATGGACTGGAAACCTGTCCAGGTGTCTGTGTGATGGACTGGAGACCTGTCCAGGTGTCTGTGTGATGGACTGGAAACCTGTCCAGGTGTCTGTGTGATGGACTGGAAACCTGTCCAGGTGTCTGTGTGATGGACTGGAGACCTGTCCAGGTGTCTGTGTGATGGACTGGAAACCTGTCCAGGTGTCTGTGTGATGGACTGGAGACCTGTCCAGGTGTCTGTGTGATGGACTGGAGACCTGTCCAGGTGTCTGTGTGATGGACTGGAAACCTGTCCAGGTGTCTGTGTAATGGACTGGAAACCTGTCCAGGTGTCTGTGTGATGGACTGGAGACCTGTCCAGGTGTCTGTGTGATGGACTGGAAACCTGTCCAGGTGTCTGTGTGATGGACTGGAAACCTGTCCAGGTGTCTGTGTGATGGACTGGAAACCTGTCCAGGTGTCTGTGTGATGGACTGGAAACCTGTCCAGGTGTCTGTGTAATGGACTGGAAACCTGTCCAGGTGTCTGTGTGATGGACTGGAAACCTGTCCAGGTGTCTGTGTAATGGACTGGAAACCTGTCCAGGTGTCTGTGTGATGGACTGGAGACCTGTCCAGGTGTCTGTGTGATGGACTGGAAACCTGTCCAGGTGTCTGTGTGATGGACTGGAAACCTGTCCAGGTGTCTGTGTGATGGACTGGAAACCTGTCCAGGTGTCTGTGTGATGGACTGGAGACCTGTCCAGGTGTCTGTGTGATGGACTGGAGACCTGTCCAGGTGTCTGTGTGATGGACTGGAAACCTGTCCAGGTGTCTGTGTGATGGACTGGAAACCTGTCCAGGTGTCTGTGTGATGGACTGGAGACCTGTCCAGGTGTCTGTGTAATGGACTGGAAACCTGTCCAGGTGTCTGTGTGATGGACTGGAGACCTGTCCAGGTGTCTGTGTGATGGACTGGAAACCTGTCCAGGTGTCTGTGTGATGGACTGGAGACCTGTCCAGGTGTCTGTGTGATGGACTGGAAACCTGTCCAGGTGTCTGTGTGATGGACTGGAGACCTGTCCAGGTGTCTGTGTGATGGACTGGAGACCTGTCCAGGTGTCTGTGTGATGGACTGGAGACCTGTCCAGGTGTCTGTGTGATGGACTGGAGACCTGTCCAGGTGTCTGTGTGATGGACTGGAGACCTGTCCAGGTGTCTGTGTGATGGACTGGAGACCTGTCCAGGTGTCTGTGTGATGGACTGGAGACCTGTCCAGGTGTCTGTGTGATGGACTGGAGACCTGTCCAGGTGTCTGTGTGATGGACTGGAGACCTGTCCAGGTGTCTGTGTGATGGACTGGAAACCTGTCCAGGTGTCTGTGTAATGGACTGGAGACCTGTCCAGGTGTCTGTGTGATGGACTGGAGACCTGTCCAGGTGTCTGTGTAATGGACTGGAAACCTGTCCAGGTGTCTGTGTAATGGACTGGAAACCTGTCCAGGTGTCTATGTAATGAAAACTGGAGACCTGTCCAGGTGTCTGTGTGATGGACTAGAGACCTGTCCAGGTGTCTGGATAATGGACTGGAGACCTGTCCAGGTGTCTGTGTGATGGACTGGAAACCTGTCCAGGTGTCTGTGTGATGGACTGGAGACCTGTCCAGGTGTCTGTGTGATGGACTGGAGACCTGTCCAGGTGTCTGTGTGATGGACTGGAGACCTGTCCAGGTGTCTGTGTGATGGACTGGAGACCTGTCCAGGTGTCTGTGTGATGGACTGGAGACCTGTCCAGGTGTCTGTGTGATGGACTGGAGACCTGTCCAGGTGTCTGTGTGATGGACTGGAGACCTGTCCAGGTGTCTGTGTGATGGACTGGAGACCTGTCCAGGTGTCTGTGTGATGGACTGGAGACCTGTCCAGGTGTCTGTGTGATGGACTGGAGACCTGTCCAGGTGTCTGTGTGATGGACTGGAGACCTGTCCAGGTGTCTGTGTGATGGACTGGAGACCTGTCCAGGTGTCTGTGTGATGGACTGGAGACCTGTCCAGGTGTCTGTGTGATGGACTGGAGACCTGTCCAGGTGTCTGTGTGATGGACTGGAGACCTGTCCAGGTGTCTGTGTGATGGACTGGAAACCTGTCCAGGTGTCTGTGTGATGGACTGGAAACCTGTCCAGGTGTCTGTGTGATGGACTGGAGACCTGTCCAGGTGTCTGTGTAATGGACTGGAGACCTGTCCAGGTGTCTGTGTGATGGACTGGAGACCTGTCCAGGTGTCTGTGTGATGGACTGGAAACCTGTCCAGGTGTCTGTGTGATGGACTGGAAACCTGTCCAGGTGTCTGTGTAATGGACTGGAGACCTGTCCAGGTGTCTGTGTAATGGACTGGAGACCTGTCCAGGTGTCTGTGTGATGGACTGGAGACCTGTCCAGGTGTCTGTGTGATGGACTGGAGACCTGTCCAGGTGTCTGTGTGATGGACTGGAGACCTGTCCAGGTGTCTGTGTGATGGACTGGAGACCTGTCCAGGTGTCTGTGTGATGGACTGGAGACCTGTCCAGGTGTCTGTGTGATGGACTGGAGACCTGTCCAGGTGTCTGTGTGATGGACTGGAGACCTGTCCAGGTGTCTGTGTGATGGACTGGAGACCTGTCCAGGTGTCTGTGTGATGGACTGGAGACCTGTCCAGGTGTCTGTGTGATGGACTGGAGACCTGTCCAGGTGTCTGTGTGATGGACTGGAGACCTGTCCAGGTGTCTGTGTGATGGACTGGAGACCTGTCCAGGTGTCTGTGTGATGGACTGGAGACCTGTCCAGGTGTCTGTGTGATGGACTGGAGACCTGTCCAGGTGTCTGTGTGATGGACTGGAGACCTGTCCAGGTGTCTGTGTGATGGACTGGAGACCTGTCCAGGTGTCTGTGTGATGGACTGGAAACCTGTCCAGGTGTCTGTGTGATGGACTGGAGACCTGTCCAGGTGTCTGTGTGATGGACTGGAAACCTGTCCAGGTGTCTGTGTGATGGACTGGAAACCTGTCCAGGTGTCTGTGTGATGGACTGGAAACCTGTCCAGGTGTCTGTGTAATGGACTGGAAACCTGTCCAGGTGTCTGTGTGATGGACTGGAAACCTGTCCAGGTGTCTGTGTGATGGACTGGAAACCTGTCCAGGTGTCTGTGTGATGGACTGGAAACCTGTCCAGGTGTCTGTGTGATGGACTGGAAACCTGTCCAGGTGTCTGTGTGATGGACTGGAAGAACCTGTCCAGGTGTCTGTGTGATGGACTGGAGACCTGTCCAGGTGTCTGTGTGATGGACTGGAGACCTGTCCAGGTGTCTGTGTAATGGACTGGAGACCTGTCCAGGTGTCTGTGTGATGGACTGGAGACCTGTCCAGGTGTCTGTGTGATGGACTGGAGACCTGTCCAGGTGTCTGTGTGATGGACTGGAGACCTGTCCAGGTGTCTGTGTGATGGACTGGAGACCTGTCCAGGTGTCTGTGTAATGGACTGGAGACCTGTCCAGGTGTCTGTGTAATGGACTGGAGACCTGTCCAGGTGTCTGTGTGATGGACTGGAGACCTGTCCAGGTGTCTGTGTAATGGACTGGAGACCTGTCCAGGTGTCTGTGTAATGGACTGGAGACCTGTCCAGGTGTCTGTGTGATGGACTGGAGACCTGTCCAGGTGTCTGTGTGATGGACTGGAGACCTGTCCAGGTGTCTGTGTGATGGACTGGAGACCTGTCCAGGTGTCTGTGTGATGGACTGGAGACCTGTCCAGGTGTCTGTGTGATGGACTGGAGACCTGTCCAGGTGTCTGTGTGATGGACTGGAGACCTGTCCAGGTGTCTGTGTGATGGACTGGAAACCTGTCCAGGTGTCTGTGTGATGGACTGGAAACCTGTCCAGGTGTCTGTGTGATGGACTGGAAACCTGTCCAGGTGTCTGTGTGATGGACTGGAAACCTGTCCAGGTGTCTGTGTGATGGACTGGAAACCTGTCCAGGTGTCTGTGTAATGGACTGGAAACCTGTCCAGCTGTCTGTGTGATGGACTGGAAACCAGGTGCCTGTGTAATGGACTGGAAACCTGTCCAGGTGTCCATGTGATGGACTGGAGACCTGTCCAGGGTGTCCCCTGCTTCTCACAGAGTGACTGATATGGGTGCCAGTGATTTTCGTGACCTGAAAAGGCAAAAGCAGGTAAAGATGATGGATGGCTGGATGGATGGATGGATGGATGGATGGATTAATGGATGGATGGATGGATGGATGGAATATGCAAGATGGCCACCAGAGTTAATCAATGTTAACATGCAATTTGGTCAATTTCACAAATGTTGAACCTTACTGTGGCAGTAGTTGAGAATCATCCTCAACATATATTCAGATATTTTCTGTTGGCCATGTTACTCTTAACAAAGGATTGAACCCAATTCATGCTACAGCTAATCTATATTATCTAGTTGTGCACCGATGTATCTGCCCTGATTTCCTCAATGGTGAGAAATTGAAAATCAGTCGATACTTGCATGAGAAACCGATTTTACAGATTTTTTTGTTTTTGTTTTAACAACAACTGTCTAAACTTCATTTATATTTCAGAGCACTACCTCATAGCCAGTTAAAATAAGTTTGTATTGTTTCTAGGATATTGTTCAAGGGTATATATTTTTTCAATCAGGCTTTTTAGGGATCGGTGATCAGAAAACTGCAATCGGTGCACCCCTAATATTTTCCAAAACAAAAATGTCTATAAGTTGTTCAAAATTATGGCAGTAGCTGAGAGTCACCCTCAACAAACACTCTAAGAATTAACATACCTGGCGAGATGTGGCCGTGGCAGCCATCATGGACTAAAACTTCACAAAAATGCAACCTGCATTCCTTCAAAGGCTGTCAGGCCCTAAATCTTTTACATATTTTAGTCTTTTTCTTTGTTCCTCCGTTCTGTTTCGGTCACTGAACCCTTCCTCCGTCCTGCATCTCTAATTGTTGCGCTTTCAACAGAAAAAAGACAAACAAGAGGCAGATCTAGATAATCCAATTGTGTGGTTTATCAACGGTTAAAAAAACACACACACACACAGAGGGATGGATTCATGCAGGAGGAAAGGGCTTGAATTGATGGAAAGTAAATGAAAGAAAAAGGGAAAGCTGAGCTCTGTCAGAGCATCGGAGAGGGCAACAAAAGGGGGAAGAGAGTTGAAAAAACTCATAATAAAGACAAGTGCACGATGAAATGACATTTATAGAGCTTTGACTGTGAGGGGGTTGAGCAGAAATAGAGAGGGAGAGGATGGATGAGCTGGACACCGGCAGAGCTTGACATTTTCTGCCGACAACTGACGGATCTTGACAGGATCACGAGGGCCAGACCGCAGTTTGAGCTCTTACTTCACCGCCGAGGTGCGGATTGGACACAGCTACAGGAACAGGGGTGTAGCGGCGTCTAATTTTCAAAGTCTTTCATAAGGAACCGCACCGCTCGGCTGCGGGGTTTGGGTTCTAAAGAAAGTGCTAATTCAAGCTTTTAAGCCTTTTACGCACAAATCAATAGAAATTACCATAAGGGAATGAATGGGAGCGGGGCAGAGGGATGGAGAAGCAGAAAGTAGGCATTTTCTCCTGGAAGGTAAGACATTATAAATTAGATTGGGGGGCGGGGGGAAGAGAGTTGTGAAGGGAGGTAGATTTCAAGGAGGACAGTGTCAGGTTAGGTGGAAATGAAAGGAGTGAATAATGTTCCAGTAAGAGTTCCAGAAGAGAGTTTGGAGTTCCTTGATGGTGATACTGGCCTCAGATCCGAAGCCCACCACCACCTCTGTGTAAAAGAGATATGTCACACTAAGGGTATGAGCAGTAAACATATCTGTTGTAGATAACTCTTGGAACGTGAAATTCTGATTGGATGGAGAAACTAACTATGTTTAAATGCGCAAAATTCTTTGACCGGATTTAAATGGTTTCAGATTAAATTATTCCAATGTATCGTTTACATGAGCACAAGCCGTTCACAACGAGTGTTTACATGTAGCGGGTTTTATTCAGAATAGAAGTACTGACATGCACAGAGTGGTACGCTCTCCTTAAAAAACACGGAAGAAGAAGTTCTACTTCCGGTTTACTTCCGGGATGAACGTAAACAAACCTGAGCACCCAAAATGGACCCGCGATAGGTTTTAATGATGCTGGAGACGTTACTGAACTCTCTGACTGAGCTACAGGTGATACAGATCATTTTGAGCTCTTTCAAAGTTTTTAGTAGAAATATTGTATCACTCACTGACCAGTTTTGCTTCCCCGACATGCTAATATTATTAGCATTAGCCAGGTGAAAATATGTGAGGTGGACAGGTCGCACATGCACAGACAGGTCAGTTTTTCACGATCGGAAAAAAGTGAACAGAGTAAGTGTTTACATGCGCACCGTTCAGATTATGAATCGGCATAAACCACCCCTCTCATTCCGATTACAAATTCATTCGGATTGAGCTGAATCAACAAAGAATAATCAGAATGGGGCGTTTACATGACGCATTTTTATTCTGAATGGCCGTTTAATGTGATTATTTATGTCCATGTAAACAGAGCTACTGTTGGCTAGTCAGAGTGGAACGAGACTGAAACAAAAACACAAATCCCATAACGTGTAGAACTGTACAAACTACTCTGTTTACTACACATATCTCGTTGTAACTATCAGTAGCCTCATCTATAATATTTATTCAAACTGCTTCAAGCTACAGATGAGGATTAGTGCCACTGTGCATTTATTTTTTCCTGCATTGTGATTTTAATTGCTTTAAAAAAATTAACTGCTTTTCTTTTACTTTAATGTAATGTACAAAGTAATGGAGGCCGCGATTATCTAGAGGTAGCCGACTTGGGACCAGAAAGTTGCGGTTCAACTCCCCACATATCATGGAGTCCCTGAGCAAGACACACAATCCCTAATTGCTCCCCAGGCACTATAGCTTCCCACTGCTCCACCTGGGTATATCTCAGTTGTGATGGGTTGAATGCAGAGAACTAATTTTTTCATTTACCAATACACGGAAATATGAACACATCACTCCTGTCCTGTCCTCTTTACACTGGCTCCCGGTTCAGTTCAGGACACAGTTCAAGCTGCTGCTGTTTGTTTTCAAAGCTCTGAATGGTCTTGCACCTCTCTACATCTCAGAACTTTTGAAAGTCCATCAGCCCAGCAGAGCTTTACGCTCTGCCAGTCAACACCTGCTGGAGGTGCCTCGCTCAAGGTTCAAACAATGGGGAGACCGGTCCTTTTCTGTTGCCGGCCCAAAAGCCTGGAATAGTCTCCCCCTTGAGCTGCGTGCCACCTCTGATCTGACTCTGTTCAAAACCAGACTGAAGACCCACTTGTTTAAAAAAGCTTTCAGTGTGTAACTTTTATTAGGCCCGAGCAGCTAAGCGCTGCGAAGGCCTATTGTAATTGTAGTGTTTATTTATTTATTTTTTCTTCCCCCCAAAGAAGTGGCCTTTTGGAGGCTTTATCATATACGAAAACTCACCAAATTTGGCGGACTCGTCAGGACTGGTGAAAAATTACGTATTTTGGGGGCGTGGCAAAAATCGCCACAGAAACGGCTCAAGAGCGCCCCCTAGAAATTTTCAAAATACCCTCCGCATTGACCTTAGTTTGACGTAGAATCATGAAATTTGGTACACTTGTCCAACTCACCAAGATGCACAGAAAACCCTCTGGCACCAACGCTGTACGATAAATGGTAAGGCGGCCATTTTGGAACGATGACCAAATTTTTACACCTTTTTGGCCGTTTACAGCCTCCGCATTTGAATGAACTCCTCCTAGGGATTTTGAGCGATTTACTTCAAACTTGGTTAATATGTACTTAAGACATGGCGGAGTAAAAGTTTATCATAATCTCGCGTTTTCATATATGTTAAAGGGGCGTGGCCAGGCCTCAAAGTTAGACATCTCGCCATGAAAAACGAAATGCTAATAGAACCTACATGAAAACTGTCTAATACATCAAACCTTCAGTTATTGACCCACATCCGGTCCCCTGCAAAACTGTATGGTCAAATCATGACATCACTTAAGCCACGCCCCCTGACAACAGGAAGTGTAAAGTTTTATGTTGAACGGTCCATATCGGACCCCTGTTACCTAATCAGCGTGGCATTGTGTCCAGTGACCGAAGACATGTTGGTGTAACAAGCATTCCAATACTGTTCGTTTTTGGTGGAGCATGTGGGCGTGGCGACGTGGCGAAGTAAGACATAACGCCATCACCATACGTTTGGTTCTAAAATCCACAGATTTGATCCGAGGAGTACCAAAATCAGTATGATCGATCATTGCCCACCCCTTGAACAGGAATTTATGCTAATTAGCCAATAGCCTCCATAGCGCCCCCTAGAATATTTAAAAACATCAGTCCCAAGCCATTTTTGGACCGATTATTCTGAAACTCGGCGAACATCTGTATCTTCCTAGGACCTACGAAAAAGTCTCTTGGAGCACTGGTCCTAAGGCAACAGGAAGTTGGCCATTTTGGGTCAAAAGGTCATTTTCTGACATTTTGAAATGCGTATTTGAACGAACTCCTTTTAGGGATTTTGAAAGATTGCCTTCAAACTTGGTTAATATGCCCTTAACACATTGGACAGTAAAAGTTATCAAAAGCTTGCATTTTCGTTTATGCTAAAGGGGCGTGGCCAGGCCTCAAACTTGCGATTCACGCCATAAATTTCAAACCGCTATAACTTTCACATTGAAAGACCAAAATGTACCAAACTTGGCATGAGTCATCCCTGTTGGATGCCCGACGATCCTCTGTGGTCATGTTGTGACGTCATCGAAGCCCCGCCCCCTCATAACAGGAAGTCACTTTTTTTACATGGAAGGCTCCCTCTCTGACACCCTTGAACTAATCAGGATGAGCCTGTGTTAGAAGACATATAACAAGTTGGTATGACATGCTTTAAAGCGATAACTGTTTTCGCTGAAGAATGTGGGCGTGGCGGCGTGACGATCTCTGAAGTGACGTCGTCACCATACGTTTGGCTCTAAATTCCACAGATTTGTACCAAAGTGCACCAAAATCACTAGGATCGATCATTATCCACCACTTCAACAGACTTAAGTGGCCAATAACCTCCATAGCGCCCCCTATATTATTAATACTGTTATGTCTTAGTGATACATTATCCGATCTGCACGAGATTTAGTGTGGTTCATCAGTGAGCACTTCTACACACATTGATAATGTTGTGTAAATTTTTACTCCACAGCGCCCCCTATATTATTACTACAGTTATATCTCAGTGATACATTATCCGATCTGCACAAGATTTATTGTGCTTCATCAGTGAGCACTTCGACACACATTGATAATGTTGTGTAAATTTTTACTCCATAGCGCCCCCTATATTATTACTACAGTTATATCTCAGTGAGACATCATCCGATCTGAACCAGATTTTTGTGCATTATCAGTGAGCCCTTGTGGACACATTGATATGGTGAGCTAACATTTGACTCAAGTACGCCCCCTAGATTATTCAAACTGTTATATCTCAGTGATACATTATCCGATCTGCACAAGATTTATTGTACTTCATCAGTGAGCACGTCTACACACATTGATATTGTGGATTAACATATGAATCCAGAGCGCCCCCTAGATTATTCAAAGTGTTATATCTTAGTGATACATCATCCGATCTGAACCAGATTTATTGTGCGTCATCAAGGAGCAGTTCTAAACGCATTGGTATTGTTATGTAAATTTTCACTCCATTGCGCACCCTAAGAGGCCATGGTCTTGAGCCGGAAAAGGGTAGCATGCCCTCTCCGGGTTGGGGATGAGGTCCTGCCCCAAGTGGAGGAGTTTAAGTATCTCGGGGTCTTGTTCACGAATGAGGGAAAACTGGAGCGTGAGATCGATAGGCGGATAGGTGCAGCATCCGCAGTGAAGCGGGCTCTGTACCGGTCTGTCGTGGTGAAGAGAGAGCTGAGTCGAAAGGCAAAGCTCTCAATTTACCGATCGATCTACGTTCCCACCCTCATCTATGGTCATGAGCTTTGGGTTGTGACCGAAAGAACGAGATCTCGGATACAAGCGGCTGAAATGAGTTTTCTCCGCAGGGTGTCTGGACTCTCCCTTAGAGATAGGGTGAGAAGCTCGGTCATCCGGGAGGGACTCGGAGTAGAGCCGCTGCTTCTCCACATCGAGAGGAGCCAGTTGAGGTGGCTCGGGCATCTGGTTAGGATGCCTCCTGGACGCCTCCCTGGGGAGGTGTTCCGGGCATGTCCCACCGGGAGGAGGCCCAGAGGAAGACCCAGGACACGCTGGAGGGACTATGTTTCTCGGCTGGCCTGGGAACGCCTTGGGATTCCCCCAGAGGAGCTGCTCCATGTGGCTGGGGAGAGGGAAGTCTGGGCCTCCCTACTTAGGCTGCTACCCCCGCGACCCGACCCCGGATAAGCGGACGAAAATGGATGGATGGATGGATGCGCACCCTACATTATTTCTATAGTTATATCTCAGTGATACATCATCCGATCTGAACCAGATTTATTGTGCATCATCAGTGAGACCTTGTGGACACATTGATATTGTGGTTTAACATATGACTCCAGAGCGCCCCCTAGATTATTCAAACTGTTATATCTCAGTGAGACATCATCCGATCTGAACCAGATTTATTGTGTATCATCAGTGAGACCTTGTGGACACATTGATATTGTGGTTTAACATATGACTCCAGAGCGCCCCCTAGATTATTCAAACTGTTATATCTCAGTGATACATCATCCGATCTGAACCAGATTTATTGTGCATCATCAGTGAGCCCTTGTGGACACATTGATATGGTGGGCTAACATTTGACTCAAGTGCGCCCCCTACATTATTTCTATAGTTATATCTCAGTGATACATCATCCGATCTGAACCAGATTTATTGTGTATCATCAGTGAGACCTTGTGGACACATTGATATTGTGGTTTAACATATGACTCCAGAGCGCCCCCTAGATTATTCAAACTGTTATATCTCAGTGAGACATCATCCGATCTGAACCAGATTTATTGTGCATCATCAGTGAGCCTTGTGGACACATTGATATGGTGGGCTAACATTTGACTCAAGTGCGCCCCCTACATTATTTCTATAGTTATATCTCAGTGATACATCATCCGATCTGAACCAGATTTATTGTGTATCATCAGTGAGACCTTGTGGACACATTGATATTGTGGTTTAACATATGACTCCAGAGCGCCCCCTAGATTATTCAAACTGTTATATCTCAGTGATACATCATCCGATCTGAACCAGATTTATTGTGCATCATCAGTGAGCCCTTGTGGACACATTGATATGGTGGGCTAACATTTGACTCAAGTGCGCCCCCTACATTATTTCTATAGTTATATCTCAGTGATACATCATCCGATCTGAACCAGATTTATTGTGCATCATCAGTGAGACCTTGTGGACACATTGATATTGTGGTTTAACATATGACTCCAGAGCGCCCCCTAGATTATTCAAACTGTTATATCTTAGTGATACATCATCCGATCTGAACCAGATTTATTGTGCATCATCAGTGAGCCCTTGTGGACACATTGATATGGTGGGCTAACATTTGACTCAAGTGTGCCCCCTACATTATTTCTATAGTTATATCTCAGTGATACATCATCCGATCTGAACCAGATTTATTGTGCATCATCAGTGAGACCTTGTGGACACATTGATATTGTGGTTTAACATATGACTCCAGAGCGCCCCCTAGATTATTCAAACTGTTATATCTCAGTGATACATCATCCGATCTGAACCAGATTTATTGTGCATCATCAGTGAGCCTTGTGGACACATTGATATGGTGGGCTAACATTTGACTCAAGTGCGCCCCCTACATTATTTCTATAGTTATATCTCAGTGATACATCATCCGATCTGAACCAGATTTATTGTGTATCATCAGTGAGACCTTGTGGACACATTGATATTGTGGTTTAACATATGACTCCAGAGCGCCCCCTAGATTATTCAAACTGTTATATCTCAGTGATACATCATCCGATCTGAACCAGATTTATTGTGCATCATCAGTGAGCCCTTGTGGACACATTGATATGGTGGGCTAACATTTGACTCAAGTGCGCCCCCTACATTATTTCTATAGTTATATCTCAGTGATACATCATCCGATCTGAACCAGATTTATTGTGCATCATCAGTGAGACCTTGTGGACACATTGATATTGTGGTTTAACATATGACTCCAGAGCGCCCCCTAGATAATTCAAACTGTTATATCTTAGTGATGCATCATCCGATCTGAACCAGATTTATTGTGCATCATCAGTGAGCCCTTGTGGACACATTGATATGGTGGGCTAACATTTGAGTCAAGTGCGCCCCCTACATTATTTCTATAGTTATATCTCAGTGATACATCATCCGATCTAAACCAGATTTATTGTGTATCATCAGTGAGACCTTGTGGACACATTGATATGGTTGTTTAACATATGACTCCAGAGCACCCCCTAGATTATTCAAACTGTTATATCTCAGTGAGACATAATCTGATCTGAACCAGATTTATTGTGCATCATCAGTGAGACCTTGTGGACACATTGATATGTTGGGCTAACATTTGACTCAAGTGCGCCCCCTACATTATTTCTATAGTTATATCTGTGATACATCATCCGATCTGAACCAGATTTGTTGTGTATCATCAGTGAGACCTTGTGGACACATTGATATTGTGGTTTAACATATGACTCCAGAGCGCCCCCTAGATTATTCAAACTGTTATATCTCAGTGATACATCATCCGATCTGAACCAGATTTATTGTGTATCATCATTGAGACCTTGTGGGCACATTGTACGCTCCCTAGATTATTCAAACTGTTATATCTCAGTTACACATCATCCGATGTATACCAGATTTATTGTACATCATCATTGAGCACTTCAACACATATTGATGCTATGGTTTAACAGATGACTCCAGTGCTCCCCCTACATTATTTTTCAAACTGTTACATCTCATTGCTAGATCATCTGATCTGTTCCACATTTACTGTGTCATATGTCAGCACTTCTTGGCAAACGGGTGCTGGATGGGCACGACAAAGTTTGAGGTGGCGACCGAGCGGACGAACTGGAGCTCCCGCGGTCACCGCAATAAGGCCAGAGCTTCCAGGCTAGACCAGAAACCGGTGCCTGCTGGGTAGGGATAGGAATTGAGAACCGGTTCTTTTAAAGAACCAGTTCTTTAGAGTTCAATTCTCTGGAATTGTAGGATGCTTGTCTTAATGATTCAGTTTATCGGTTCTCTGAGTCGTTCTACTGACTCGACGTGGTGACGCATTTACGTGATGACATCACAGACATGAGCCGTATCAACATGGCGTCAAGGAAAAAGCGAAGATGAAACCAGGTCTACTTGCAACACATGCAAAGCGTCGATTACAATAAAGGGCGGAAATACTTCTAACATGCAGAGAGAAGCATTTGAGCACTTAGCATGAGGTGAGTTTGCACAAATGTACTGTCCTTAACACGCTGCTTCGTGACGCTGCTTCGTGGTGGTGGAAGCGGAGCTAACAAACTAGCCTCCTCTGTTTTACCAGACTATTATCCAACTCTCAAACAGAGACCACCAATGCTCTGTTCAGGCTACAGCAACAAATAACAATATCGCTCTGCTCGCCTACCATATCGCGACGAGACTGGAGGAAACAGATCTACCTGAGGAGACGAAAAACTCACTTTGCAAAGCCGCTGTTGTCATCTTGAACCTCTGCGCGGTAGCCACAGTTGGTCTGTCTCGCACCCCCGCCTGGATGATGCTGATCCAAAGGACGACGTGGCTCCTCCACGTCTCCTCTATGCCTGACAGGCTTCAGAAAGATCTGCTGGAGGGCCCAATCTTGCCGGACACTCTATTTGGGATGAGATTCACCACGCTACTGGAAAGATCGAAGAAAAGTGAGGAGGTGTCTGAAACGGTCCGTCATCTGATGACGTCACACCCACCCTCCCGTCGCCCTGCCGGTTGGAGAGACCGGCCTGGGCACCGTCAGCAGCAACGGTGCTCCACCCGTGTAGCCGCAGCTCCCCGCTCTGCCCCACCCCCCCAGCAGAGACCAGCCGCATTCAGCACGTCAGCCAGGAACGGCTCAACGTTTTCCCAGGGGTCGCCAACAGACGCAGCCCTGGAGCGACCAGCAGCAGGGACCGCGACAGAGACAGTACAAAAAGTGACTCATTGAAGGGAGTGTGTGTGATAATGATGGTTGTTTTGAAATAAAACAAAAACATCAATCAGAGAGCAGCAGTTCCTCACCTGCTTCCAACCTGCCTGTCAGATTTAATAATCTCTCAGCGGCCTCTTTGCTCCATACACTTCCCACATATAACGAGCTGGCCTCCTCTGAACAGCTGTTCACGAGATGCTGTAGCTTGATAAATGTTCCAAACCACTCCTATTTCATGTCAGCTGAAGCTGGTACTACAAAGCAGATCGAGCAGGGTGAAGTCCCTCGCTTTTTGTCAAAAACAGTGTTACATACCGGTGTTCCCATCCACACACAGCACAACGGGGATAATCACTTCACACCACGCTGTCAACTTCAGCCTCAGTTGACATAGTGCGTCACTCACATAAGTGCCGCCGCCTCCGTTCAGTGCGTGCAGGCTCACCT
>JBBPBX010029185.1:21408-36041 GCA_038048925.1 Garcialebias charrua | reverse complement strand
CTCCACACCAGACGCTGAGTGGACCAGAACCGAGTCTACGAGGATGATGTTGGACTTTAGTCCGTGATAATCAGCTGATTTACAGCAGGTAAATCAAGGTTCTTAATAATGTTAACTTGTGTTTACTTTGATCACACAACAACCAACTGAGTTTTTATTTTTATTTTTTCCTGCGAGGTCGAGAAGCTGTTCTTCCAATAAATGGACCGGTTCTGATGGGTCCAGTATCCACGGTGAAAACAGCAGAGTCCAGTTCATTAAAGTAGTTACAGTTCAGTTAACGTGTTTTTAATAGTGTTCAGTTTAATTCTCAGTGTTTGTGACAAACAGTTTGTGGTGTTGAATAAATAAATACAAAATAAACCTGGTGTCTTCATTTTCAACTTTAAGAACACGCAACATGTTACGCATCATTTAAATGACGTAACTTGAGTCCAGACAGCTTCATTTAGCTCAGATAACTTTATATCTCCCACGCTAACATATATATTGTTTATTATTGTTAAACTGTTATATTTAGCACATTTAGTATGTTATAGTGCAGCGCGACGTGTGAAATATTTCATTTTCATTTATTTATTTATTTAAGTTAGGACAATGCATATTAATCAACATAACAGCAGTTAGCATCAATGTAAATATGCCGGAGTTAGCCTAGCTAATTTGCATCTGTTGTCCTAAGGCAGGTAAGAATAAGAAACGTCCCATAAAACAAAAGAGCAGAGAAAAATACAAACATCACCTATATAGCTCATAACACAACATAAAATTACAATAAAAATATGATGCCATAAGAAAATAGACAAAGTAATCTACACATGAGTGCACTTCTGATTAGTTTTCAGCCAAAGTTTCAGAGATTTTTAAAGCTGGAGTAGGTGCCACAGTTCCTGATGGAAACTGGCAGTGTGTTCCATGACTGTGTGCCTCTGATGGACACCACCATTTGGCCAAATTTAGTCCTGCGCCGCTGCACATCACAATCTCCTCTGGTCAGTGCTCTTGTGTTTACTGTACTTGTTTTTTTACTTATAAAATATATTAAAGGAGGAGGAGCAAGTCCATTTAAAACTTTAAAAATCAGGCAAACGTCCATAAAAATCTGATAGCTATTAAAATCCAAAATGTTGTACTTATTTATGATGTTGCAATAATGATACTGTATTGGCTTTTTGTAAAAAAAAAATCAGTGTTTTCTTAAAAAGAGACTTTAAAAAGAGTCAACGGGGGGTCAGCAAAAAACCTCCACTCTGAGAGGTGGACTCAGAAACCATCCATCCATCCATCCATCCATCCATCCATCCATTGTCTTCCGCTTATCCGGGGTCGGGTCGCGGGGGTAGCAGCCTAAGTAGGGAGGCCCAGACTTCCCTCTCCCCAGCCACTTGGAGCAGCTCCTCTGGGGGAATCCCAAGGCGTTCCCAGGCCAGCCGAGAAACATAGTCCCTCCAGCGTGTCCTGGGTCTTCCTCTGGGTCTCCTCCCGGTGGGACATGCCCGGAACACCTCACCAGGGAGGCGTCCAGGAGGCATCCTAACCAGATGCCCGAGCCACCTCAACTGGCTCCTCTCGATGTGGAGAAGCAGCGGCTCTACTCCGAGTCCCTCCCGGATGACTGAGCTTCTCACCCTATCTCTAAGGGAGAGTCCAGACACCCTGCGGAGAAAACTCATTTCAGCCGCTTGTATCCGAGATCTCGTTCTTTCAGTCACAACCCAAAGCTCATGACCATAGATCAGTGTTTTTCAACCTTTTTTGAGCCAAGGCACAGTGTTTTCATTGAAAAAAATCCCGAGGCACACCACCAACCAAAATTGTAAACATAGATACACTGTATCCGCCTATATTAAATATATAGTCATTCTTATCAAAGTGTCTTGAATAGGAATTAAATAAACACAAAAATGTAGTTTTATCAAATTTTATATTTCTTATTTCAAATTGCACTTAACATGTCTTCAAAAATACACCTGAACAGTACCACAACAATGTGGTCTTAAATTTAAAGAGGTTGTAGAAATGGGGGGCTTTTTTGATAATTTCCAAGGCACACCTGACGATCACTCGCGGCACACTAGTGTGCCTAGGCACAGTGGTTGAAAAACACTGCCATAGATGAGGGTGGGAACGTAGATCGATCGGTAAATTGAGAGCTTTGCCTTTTGACTCAGCTCTCTCTTCACCACGACAGACCGGTACAGCGCCCGCTTCACTGCGGACGCTGCACCTATCCGCCTATTGATCTCACGCTCCAGTTTTCCCTCATTCGTGAACAAGACCCCGAGATACTTAAACTCCTCCACTTGGGGCAGGACCTCCTCCCCGACCTGGAGAAGGCATGCTACCCTTTTCCGGCTCAAGACCATGGCCTCGGATTTGGAGGAACTGATCCTCATCCCGGCCGCATCACACTCGGCTGCAAACCGCTCCAGTGAAAGTTGTAAATCACGAACTGATGAAGCCAGTAGGACCACATCATCTGCAAAAAACAGAGAAGCGATTCTAAGGCCACCAAAACGGATCCTCTCAACACCTTGGCTGCGCCTAGAAATTCTGTCCATAAAAGTTATGAACAGAATCGGTGACAAAGGGCAACCTTGGCGGAGTCCAACTCTCACTGGAAACGAGCCTGACTTACTGCCGGCAATGCGGACCAAGCTCTGACACCGGTCGTACAGGGACCTAACAGCCCATATCAATGGGCCTGGTACCCCATACTCCCGGAGTACCCCCCACAGAACCCCCCGAGGGACGCGGTCGAATGCCTTTTCCAAGTCCACAAAGCACATGTAAACTGGTTGGGCAAACTCCCACGCACCCTCCAGGACCCTGCTGAGGGTGTAGAGCTGGTCCAGTGTTCCACGACCAGCACGAAAACCACACTGCTCCTCCTGAATCCGAGGTTCGACTATCCGACGGACCCTCCTCTCCAGAACCCCTGAATAGACCTTACCAGGGAGGCTTAAGAGTGTGATCCCCCTATAGTTGGAACACACCCTACGGTCCCCCTTTTTGAATAGGGGAACCACCACCCCAGTCTGCCAATCCAAGGGAACTGCCCCCGATGTCCACGCGATATTGCAGAGTCGCGTAAGCCAACACAACCCCACAACATCCAGAGCCCTAAGGAACTC
This sequence comes from Garcialebias charrua, assembly GCA_038048925.1. Classification (NCBI taxonomy): domain Eukaryota; kingdom Metazoa; phylum Chordata; class Actinopteri; order Cyprinodontiformes; family Rivulidae; genus Garcialebias; species Garcialebias charrua. Next base: position 32,907 of record JBBPBX010029185.1, on the reverse strand, counting down.
CGGGCGAATCTCATCCACCCCCGGAGCCTTGCCACCGCGGAGCTTTTTAACCACCTCGGTGACCTCAGCACCAGAGATTGGAGAGCCCGACCCAAAGTCCCCAGGCTCCGCTTCCTCAGTGGAAGACGTGCCAGTAGGATTGAGGAGGTCTTCGAAGTATTCCGCCCACCGACTCACAACATCCCGAGTTGAGGTCAACAGCACGCCATCCCCACCATAAATGGTGTTGGTCGCGTACCGCTTTCCCCCCCTGAGACGTCGGATGGTGGACCAGAATCGCCTCGAAGCCGTACGGAAGTCATTCTCCATGGCCTCTCCGAACTCCTCCCACGCCCGAGTTTTTGCCTCAGCAACCACCCGAGCCGCATGCCGCTTGGACTGTCGGTACCTATCTGCTGCTTCCGGGGTCCCACAGGCCAAAAAGGCCCAATAGGACTCCTTCTTCAGCCTGACAGCATCCCTCACCGCCGGTGTCCACCACCGGGTTCGAGGGTTGCCGCCACAAAAGGCATCAACAACCTTGCGGCCACAGCTCCGATAAGCCGCCTCGACAATAGAGGCGCGGAACATGGCCCACTCGGACTCAATGTCCCCCAACTCCCTCGGAACATGTTCAAAGCTCTTCCGGAGGTGGTGGTTAAAGCTCCGCCTTACGGGAGACTCTGCCAGACGTTCCCAGCAGACCCTCACAATACGTTTGGGTCTGCCAGGTCTGACCGGCATCTTCAATCAATCAATCAATCAATCACCTTTATTTAACCAGGTAGAGCCCGTTGAGATCGAGATCTCTTTTACAAGGGTGACCTGGTCAAGTGGTCAGCAGCACACGTCACATTGGCAATAGGCATTTGCACTTATCAAAAGAAAATAAAGAAAACTACAATCACAGTAAACAGATGTTGACAGTTCAAAACCAACAGGATATGACAGATTTCTATATACATTATATACAAAACAAGCAGACAGACCTCGGTTGGGTAAATAAAGTTAAAAAAATCAACAATGACATGTATATTGGATAAGTAATGGTTAGAAACATCTGCAATGGTCAAGTCTCTTGATGACATTTTCTACTACGGTTGACATAAAGGATCCAGGAGAGATGAATGTTGATAGTTTCAGATCTTTCTGTAAGTTGTTCCAGGCTGAGGGGACGGCGAAGCTGAATGCTCTTTTTCCTAGTTCAGTTCTGACAGGAGGAACTGACAGGAGGACTAAATCGTTAGAGCGCAGGGAGTAATGACTGTGTGATGTTTGTATTAAGGAGGTGAGGTATGACGGGACTAGGTTTAGGAGGGTCTTGTAGATGAAGGATATCCAGTGAGTGTATCTGCGAGTGCTGAGAGATGACCAGCCAGATTTTACGTAAAGCTCACAGTGATGAGTGCGATAACTGGAGTCAGTAATGAACCGAAGGGCACCGTGGTAAATGGAGTCTAAGGACTGTAGGTATTTTGATGCAGCACTCATGTACAGCACGTCACCATAGTCTAGTATTGGCATGAATGTTGCAGCTACTAATGTTCTCCTGGCTTTGCATGAGAAGCAGGATTTGTTTCTGAAGAAGAAACCTAGCTTCAGTTTGAGTTTAGTGGCCATTTTGGAGATGTGGGTTTTAAAAGACAGTTCAGTGTCAATGTTGAAACCTAGATATTTGTAGGTGGAGACCATTTCTATTTGTTTTCCCTCTTGGGTTCCAATTTGAGGTGGGTTCTCTGGTTGCTGCTTTCTGTTGGCAAGAACCATGCACTTGCTTTTGTCGGCATTTAGGACCAGTCTAAGTTTTTGCAGCCGTGACTGAATAATATTAAAAGCGTCCTGAAGAGAGGTGAAAGCTTGGCTGAGGGAGGAAGAACAGCAATAGATGATGGTGTCATCTGCGTAATAATGGTGGGAGGCATTTGACAGATCACTGCAAAGATCGTTTATGTATAGGGAGAAAAGAATGGGACCCAAGACAGAACCCTGTGGCACCCCTTTCACAACATCTAAGAAAGTAGAGGAGGATCCGGCTACATGAACAGACTGCGTTCTGTCAGTTAGGTAGTTGGTGAACCAGGAGACTGCAAGTTTTGATAGACCAGAGTGTTCCAGGATGTTTGTCAATAGTCTGTGATCAACTGTATCAAATGCCTTGGACAGGTCTATAAATAGACCTGTATAGATCTATAAAGATCTATACAGGTCTATAAATAGGGCAACACAGTATTGTTTGCAGTCCAGGGCATGTATGATGTCATTTAATACTTTGAGAACTGTAGTGACGGTGCTGTGTTGTTTTCTGAATCCTGACTGGAATTGTGATAGAATATGGTTTGATTGTAGGAAATCAGTTAGCTGATCACAGACAAGTCTTTCGAACAGTTTGGCAAGAATGCATAATTTTGAAATTGGTCTGTAGTTGTTGACATTTGTTGGTTCACCCCCTTTTAGCAGAGGGAGAACAAAAGCTGATTTCCAGATTTTGGGTATTTTATTTGTGTTGAGACTGAGATTGAAAATATGGGAAAGAGGTTCAGCAATGAAATCTGCAGCTAGTTTTAGGAAAAGTGGTTCTATGTTGTCAGGTCCTGCTGCTTTGCGTGTGTCGAGAGTTTTTAGAGCATTTAGAACTTCAGCGGGAGATACTGATTCGAAGTCAAAGCGATTTGTGACCTGTTTGTCCAGCACATGTGGAGCTGGGGGTGGATTTGCATCAGTTTGGTCAGCAGATAACATTTCAGGATGTGTAGATTCAAACAGGGAGCCAGAGGATATAAAGTGTTCATTAAAACAGTTCAGAATTGATAATTTGTCAGACAGAATACCTGTGCTGGTCATGATGGAGCTGGGTAAATCAGTGGATGTTGTCTGACCAGAATTTGATTTTACTGTTTGCCAAAACCTTTTTGGATCATTTAGATTTTTGGTGGATTCATCCAGGTAGTAATTTGATTTTGCATTTCTAATTAGTGTTGTGCATTTGTTCCTAAGCTGCCGGAAACTGAGCCAGTCATGATCGTTTTTTGATTTTCTGGCCTTAGCCCAGGCAGCATCTCTTTCTTTGAGCAGATTTCCTATCTCCGGGGAAAACCAAGGATTTTTACGTCCCTTTATTCTGTATTTACGGTATGGAGCATGTGTGTTGATTATGTTTTGAAAACCCTCATAGAAGTAAGCCAGTGCAAGTTCTACATCATCTATCAATGAAATTCTACTCCAATCGAAAGTGGCTAAGTCATGAAGAAAGGCCTGCTCACAAAAATGTTTTAAATCCCTTTTGAAGATGATGGTGGGTTTTAATTTTGGTAACTTCCCATTTCTTACGGCTGCAATGGTGCAGTGATCACTGAGGTCATTAGCAAACACACATGCATTTGCGTACTTGTGAGGCATGTTAGTTAGGATAAGGTCCAGTAAGGTGGATTTTTCAGGGGTTTTGTTATTTGGGCGTGTTGACGTTTGAATTAGTTGAGTTAAATTAAATGAATCACAGATGGATTTAAGATTGTCAGAAGTAGAGGTCAACCAGTCCAGGTTTAGATCACCAATTAGTAGTAGCTCCTTGGCGTTTAGCCCCACCAGAAAATTTCTCAGGGAAGTGAGGGCTTCACTGGCGGCTGAGGGGGGCCTGTAACAACCCACCACAGTGATTGATTGACCGTCAGGGAAGTCTAGGGTTAGTGCCAGTAGCTCAAGTTGTTTGCTAATTGAGCACGAAGACAGAAGGTTTGCTGTGAATTTGTTCTTGATATAAATAGCCACTCCACCACCTCTTCTGGGGCGATCACATCTAAAAACAATATAACCAGGAATGGAAATTTGTTTGTCAGGGATAGCTTTGCTGAGCCATGTTTCAGATAAGACTATTATGTCTGCTTCAGTGGACTGAACCCAGATTTTTACTGCATCTAGTTTAGATATAAGACTTCTGACATTTAAGTGTATAAAGCCCAGTCCAGACCGGTTTTTAAATTCAAGTGGTGTACAAATGTCATTTAACAGCTGGGGTCCAGGATTTTGTTCGATTCCAGAGATAAGAAGTAACAGAACAAGTAAAGTTTTCCATTTGAAAGTAGTAGGTGTTCCAGCAGTGACAGTTCTCCGTCGTCCATCATCATGGGGTTCAGTTTCAGTGAGGGTGAAGTAGTTTTTTATTACAAGGACACACCAGGCTCTTAAATCAGTGGGGGTTGCTGTTTTGGGAAGAAAAGACAGGAAGAACCAGTTTGTGAGATCCATGGTCTTCCAGGATATTGTACCTGAATCATGTGAGGTCAGTGGGGGGGAAAACCATCGGAGCCAACTCACCACCAGGTAGTGGTCAGTGGACAGCTCCGCCCCTCTCTTCACCCGAGTGTCCAAGACATGCGGCCGTAGATCAGATGAGATGACAACAAAGTCGATCATTGAACTGCGACCTAGGGTGTCCTGGTGCCAAGAGCACATATGGACACCCTTATGCTTGAACATGGTGTTCGTTATGGACAATCCATGACGAGCACAGAAGTCCAACAACAGAACACCACTCGGGTTCAGATCAGGGGGGCCGTTCCTCCCAACCACACCCCTCCAGGTCTCACTGTCATTGCCCACGTGAGCGTTGAAGTCCCCCAGCAGAACAAGGGAGTCCCCAGGAGGCGCACCCTCCAATACCCCCTCCAAGGACTCCAAAAAGGGTGGGTAATCTGCGCTGCCGTTTGGCGCATAGGCACAAACAACAGTCAGAGCCCGTCCCCCCACACGTAGGCGAAGGGAGGCTACCCTCTCGTTCACCGGGGTGAACCCCAACGTACAGGCACCAAGATGGGGGGCAACAAGTATGCCCACTCCTGCTCGGCGCCTCTCACCAGGGGCAACTCCAGAGTGGAAGAGTGTCCAACCCCTCTCAAGGAAACTGGTTCCAGAGCCAGAGCCATGCGTTGAGGTGAGTCCGACTATTTCTAGCCGGAACCTCTCAACCTCACACACTAGCTCAGGCTCCTTCCCCACCAGAGAGGTGACATTCCATGTCCCAATGGCCAGCTTCTGTAGCCGAGGATCAGACCGCCAGGGTCCCCGCCCTCGGCCACCACCCATCCCACATTGCACCCGACCCCTTTGGCCCCTCCCACAGGTGGTGAGCCCATGGGAAGGGGGACCCACGTCTCCTCTTCGGGCTGTGCCCGGCCGGGCTCCATGGGTAAAAGCCTGGCCACCAGGCGCTCGCCAACGTGCCCCACCTCTGGGCCTGGCTCCAGAGTGGGGCCCCGGTGACCCGCGTCCGGGCGAGGGAACATTAAATCCATTAATATTTTTCTTCATAAGGGGTCTTTGGGCTGCACTTTGTCTGGTCCCTCACCTATAGGACCTGTATGCGTTGGGTGACCCTACTAGGGGCATGAAGCCCCTGACAGCATAGCTCCTAGGATCATTGGGACATTCCATCCCCTCCACCACGGTAAGGTGGCAGCCCAGGGAAGAGTCCGATTCTTGGAAAAAAACAAGTTCCACTTATCGCTTCAATCTGGACTTACGAACGCACGTGTTCTGAGTTCCGACTTACGGCAAAATCTGATTACGAACGGTAGGTCCGGAACTCTAAAAATGTTGACTCATAAACCTTCGGATTCAAAGAGGGTGGCCAGTTGTGTCGTGTAAACGATCAGCAGAACCGCAGAGAAAAAGGAGCGGTTTCACTCAAAATATGCGCCATGTAAACAGCCCCTAAGTGAGGGAAAAAGAAGGGGCCGCTTGAAGTCTGGGAGAACAAACAGGCATTGCCCAATCAGATTTCTTCTAATCTTATATTGTAGGAACAAGTAACTAAGATTAAGGAAGATGTATTGGAGTAAAAGTACACATTTTATTGAGGAAATGTAGTGGAGTAAAAGTGAAAGTTGCTAGAAATATAAATAATGTAAAGTAAAGATACGTCAAAATTCTACTTAAGTACAGTGACAAAGTATTTCTATTTTGTTACATTACAACACTGCTCATAGGTTCACACATGTTTTTTCATTCATTCAACCTTTATTTAGTCAGGTAAATCTTATTGAGCCTCATGGGCTCATTTACGAAAGTGATCTGCTAAAACTAAAGAACGATGAACAGCAATGGTAGAATTTCCTTAAACAATGAACAATAGAAAAACAAAAGAGAGAAAAACAAAAGAGAGAAATACATAGTTTTTTTTTTAAACAAAGTATCAAAAAACTAGCAAAACATTATAAGGTAGACGTATAAAATCAAAGACAGGAACAAATCTGCATTGGTTTTTGCCAGGATTCCAACAGATTCTGAAAACCATTTAGAGAAGTCAAGGTCGAGAGCTTCAGATCTTTTTGTAAGATATTCCATGAAGCAGGAGCAGAGTAGGAGAAGGCCCTTTTTCCAAGTTCAGTCCTCACTGACGGAACACTGCAGGTAATCATGTCCTGAGAGCGCACGCTGTAGCTGCACTCACGCAGAGACATGTAGGAGGAGATGTATGAGGGCAGCAGACCAAGAAGTGATTTAAAGATGAAAATGTACCAGTGGAAGAGTCTGCGTGAGGTAGCGTGATGTTACATGTAAGGCACTCATAATGTAATGTATGGTAAATATAGAAGTACGGGCACTTTAAGAGATGAGTGTGCAAATGATTCTCGGTACTACTGTACTGTCGTTCGAACGTAAGAGTAAAATAAAGATGCTTGAGTACGAGAAGCTGTATCACCCTTTATGTCACATAAGTAAAGTGTGGAAATTACATGGTGTCAGAAGAAGTTTCTTGCAGCTAAAGCACAGCTTTTGTCATGGCGAAGTTTAACCCACCTAGTGAATTCAAGTTTGACTGTCCTGTTGAATGGCCAGACTGGAAACAGAGATTTTTGCGCTACCGGTTAGCAACAATGCTAAATAAGGATAATGGAGAATCACAAGTGGGTTCTCTTATCTACTCTATGGGGAGTGAAGCTGAAAAGATATTTAGCTCATTCAACTTTGATGAGGAAGAGGAAAATAAAAACTTTTACGCCGTTTGTTTGACGATTACTTAATTCCCTGCCGCAATATTATACACGTGCAGGCATGTTTTTATCATTGCAGCCAGCTGCAGGGGGAGACCTAGGGCCAGATTAACAACCCCAGGGGTCCCTGGGCACTGACGCCCACAGGTCTCCCCTCCCTTATCTAACACCAGTTTATATATATATATATATATATATATATATATATATATATATATATATATATATATATATATATATATATTAGGCATGTAACGGTTGTAATGGGTTTACCGAACCGTTCCGGTACACCACGTTCGGTTCGGTCCACCTGCGTACCGTTTCGGTTATTTTTTCACTCATTAAACGTTCTTAACAGGGGAATATATGCACCGCGGAACAAAATTTCCTGGGCGCGTTTCAGCACGGACCTATTTTCGCGTGGCACGCGCAGCATTTAGCCGTTAGCATCTCGTGCGGTCTCCTGTTTTTGAACGTTATAGCTTTCTTCAAAAGATGAGCGCACGCGCAGCTTGTGTGGACTTCATGAAGACTGCAGCAGCTGAGTGCGTGACGCAGCAGCAACACGTCACGTGAACGCGCTGGAAACTGTCATCCGAACGTGAACGAAGAGCTGCATTAAAACTCCTTCATCAGGTAATCAGAGCGGTCCAGAGCAATAACACAAGCTGTGAGTTTTTAAATCTCTGAATCTGTCTGAACGTTGTTATATGCGCAGGGTTTAAAGTTACTGAGCGTCGCTATGAGACATTCATCACGTCAACACTTCAAAAAGTTCAGCTCTTTATGAAAAAACTAACTGATGTTGTCAACAACAAGCCCTGGACCAGATTAAAGCCCTGCCTGCCATGATGATGAAGAGTGAGAGATTCAATTGTTCAAGAGGTATTGTTTTATTATTATCTAAATAATCTTTTTTTTAAATCATAATCTTATTAACTTGTTTTTTTATCTCTTTTGTTTTTTATTTCCAGTCTGTGACAGAGGTAAATCCACCTGCAGCTAAGTGATGACTGAACTGAACTCTGAACTGTTCCCACAGTCCCACCTGTCCCACCAAGAAGAAGTTGTGAGTACAGTAATGAGGACAAATACAGCCACACTGCTGCTACTGAACAAAAACTTGATTAGTTAGATTGTAAACAGTCTGTTGCTGCTTATTGTTCTGACTGTTATTGTATTTATTAAGATTTTTATTATTGTTAGTATAGTTTATTTATTGTAGAGTGCTGTTTATTTAAAATCAGAGTCAGAGTCAGAGAGTCTTTATTGTCATTTGCACCGCATGTGGTACATGTGATGAAAACGAGATTATGTACACGGGGTCCCAGTTACATCCAACAACAAATGCAAGAGAAAAACAGTAATAACATCTAGAATTAACTAAGAAAAACATCAACTAGTAATACACTAAGCCCTAATATAGTGGAAAAACATCATTATAAACAGCAGCACGAACATGAGTCTGTATGAGCAGATGGTCACAGATGAACACAGCAACAAGAAAACAGATCAGCATCAGCATGATGTGATATTTTGCAGTGTTTATTTTTATTTATTTATTTATTCATTCATGAGTCTAACAGCCTCAGGGTAGAAGCTGTTCCTCAGTCTAGTGGTTCTACATTTGATGCTCCTCAACCTCCGTCCTGAGGGGAGTGGGGCAAAGAGTGTGTGTGCTGGGTGAGTGAGGTCTTTCATGATGCAGGTGGCTCTTTTCCTGCATCTGGAGGTGTAAATGTCTGTGATGGTGGGGAGACTGACTCCGACAGACCTCTGTGCAGCCTTCACCACTCTCTGTAGAGCTTTCCTCTCTGCAACTGTGCAGCCTCCATGCCACACGTTGATGCTGGAGCACAGGATGCTCTCCACTGCACACCTGTAGAACGAGGTGAGAACTGGGCTGCTCAGACCAGCACGTCTCAGTCGTCTGAGGAAGTAGAGTCTTTGATGACCTTTCTTGATCAGGCTGGTGGTGTTGTTGGTCATCCAAATGGGTCACTTTTATTTATTACTACAATACAATACAAACATATTTTTGGCACATTTTCAAAATAAACATTTTGTAAGTCTTTATTTTGTAAAAAAAAAAAAAAAAAAATTTGTACCGAAAAAACCCGAAAATAAACCGAACCGAGCTCTCCTTGTAGTTGAACCGAACCGAAATGTGATTTTAGCGTACCGTTACACCCCTAATATATATATATATATATATATATATATATATATATATATATACATACATACAGGGAGTCCTCGACTTACGTCGCCCTCGACTTACAACAACCCGGACTTACGAACGCGCTCCGAACGCTAGTACGTGCTGTGTTTATAGATGAATGTGTGGTGTAATGTGGTTAATGTGTTAGCTAACCGTTTGTAAATAAAGTTTTGTGCCTGTTTATGGACCGGATCTATAATACGGGCACACCGGGCGGGTGCCCAGGGGCCCGACAGCTCAAGGGGGCCCTCTGCTGGCCAGGAGTGAGCAGTTCAGCCTGGCAGAAATTTTTTATTTTTTATTTTATTTTTTTATTGTCGCTAGACGTAGATAAAACAAGGCTTTGTCCTCAATTTTCCTTATTATCCAACCCAAATAAAATAAAAAGTTGTTTTTCAAAAACAACTCATAAGTGTCTTTTAGTTTGTTGACATGACGTGTATGATTGGGAGCAGACGGCAATGCACACACTCAGTCCGGTTGGTGGCGGTAATGTGCTTAAAATAAGTTCGCCAACCGCCAATAAACAATAGAAGAAGAAGAAGCTCTGTGACCAATGAGCTGACAGCCCTTTTACACACGTGATTGAAACTACAGAATCCGGCTCATCTCATTGGTCCAGTCTTGGCAGTTCACGGAAGACACGGCAGCTACGAGGCCGCCAGACGAAGCATTGTTTCCGAGATAAATCCGTCCGAAGGTCCCCCGGCGCGCGCCGGAGCTCAACTGAGAACCAGGCCGGCCATGCTGCTTGGAAGCCCCACCAAGAGGCTCCCTGCCTGGGTACACGATCCAGAACGGCCCCCGGCGCGCGCCGGAGCTCAACTGAGAACCAGGCCGGCCATGCTGCTTGGAAGCCCCACCAAGAGGCTCCCTGCCTGGGTACACGATCCAGAACGGCCCCCGGCGCGCGCCGGAGCTCCGGCGCTCTGGACCACCAGAACCATGCACCAGGGCAGAAACTTCGTGCTGGACATGGGCACAGGAGAAAGCAGGTAAAGATAATGGATGGACGGACGGATAATAAATGTAACAAAACCAGGAGAACCCTTGAAGAAGAAGTGGAGAAGATCACTGAAAGTCTTCACCTGGTTGGCAGGTAAAAATTCAATAATTTCCAGTGTAGTTGTGAACCATGTTTAATTATTGATAGTTATAAACAAAAGTGTACAACTGACACGTACAAATAAGTACATAATTGTGAATTTAAGAGATTGCTAAAAGTGATTTTTTTTTGAAGGAATATGAAAAATAACATAAGAATTTATTTGAGTTGTTTAAGATGATGTAATCTTACATTTGGTGATGCAATTAATTTTGTTCTTTGATAAATCATTGTTGTGAGTTTATTTGGGTAAAAAAGGGGCAGAGATTATAAGATTATTCTTCATCTGCTGCCTTTCATTTTATTTTGAATGTATGTTTTTTATTTTTTATTGAGTTGTTGACTTTGTTTTAGTGAAATGAATGAATTTTAATAAATAAAATAAAAATAAATACATTTACTTTACACTATGCAAACATACAACCTTGTCCATCTTTAAAAAAATCACAGTTCATATAGGTAATTAATAAATACATTTCAAAATGTAGTTTACATACTACAATGCTAAATTTATAAATATAAACAATACACGTTTTTCCATTTATTTATCACTACATAACCTAGGCTATGTGTCACTAATGAATTTTTTAACACCTTTTGGCAGGCTAAACATGTATGGATGAGCTGTATGAGGAATGTGTGACTGCAAACAGCCTGAGGTGAGGTGGTCTCACCTCAGGAGAAAGAAAGGTGGCAGTCCCAGGGAACAGCAGAGAAGTGGATGCAGCTGACCTCCCCAACAGAACACCTGAACTCACACCTGGCCTCAAATGCTCCCCATCATTCATGGTTGAGTTCCATGTGATCCAGGTTTGAACTTGAGAAAAACATCATACAGACTGTCTACCTACACTTCAATCAAAGTAAGGGAATTCTTTTTCTTTTTCTGCTGCTTCGAGCTTTCTTAGAGCTCATGGACTTGTTTTTCATGCACGTGGGCATGGACTGCACACCAAGGCACTGGTGTCACTATGGTTGCAACATGTTTCTGATGGATGTGATTTGCTACTGGTTTGCTGCTGATTGATGTCAATGCAGTAGCTGCTGCTCTTTCAGAAGTGTTCATGTTTGACATCATTTGCTGATGAAGGATGGATGGATGGATGGGATTTGCTGCTGAATGATGTCAATACAGTAGTATTATATATACAATACAGTCAATACAGTAGTATATAGTAGTAGTCAATACAATATATATATATATA
>JBBPBX010029184.1:17438-36041 GCA_038048925.1 Garcialebias charrua | reverse complement strand
GGCGGGGCTGGCGCTGCGCCTCCCTGAGCTTGGCCCACTGGCCGGGGCGGCTGCCGGGGCCTGGCGGGCGGTCGGCTCGGGGCGTGCGCTTGGTTGTTGGCGGTGTGTGGGGGTGGTCGGGGGAGTGGCCTCTCCGTGGCGGGGGTGTCCTGTCAGCTGGGCACGGTTTAGGTCGGATCTTGGATGTCGGCTTGGATGCATGTTTTTGGTCTGTGGGAGGAAACCGGAGTATCCGGAGAAAACCCACGCATGCACGAAGAGAACATTTAAACTCCACCCAGAAAGGCCCCCAGGATTCAATCTGGCGAAAGTCTTGCTGAGAGATGGCCGCTCTTCTAACTGCGCCACCGTGCCACCCCTGTGCTGACTAATTTTGTTGTTGTTGTTGTAATGATCACAGAGGCTAAAATTATGAATACATGTGATCAGTTTAAGATTTATGTTTCACAGGTTGTGAATTTTTATTTTGTGTGGAATGTTATATGACAGGCAGCACGGTGGCATATTTGGTAGAACTGCTGCCTCTCAGCGAGCAGATCACCCATGTACAAATCCCGGCCGGGGGCCTCTCTGGGTGGAGTTTTCATGTTCTCTCCGTGCTACGTGGGTTTCCTCCGGGTACTCCAGTTTCCTCCCACAGACCAAAAACATGCATGTTAGACTGATTGGTGACTCTAAAATGTTGCTAGGTGTGAGTGATTGAGTGAATGGCTGTTTGTCTCGTTTGTCTCTATTGCCTCTTATCAACAGGTCCTGTTCGCGCTCGTTCGGGCTCGTTCGTAACTAGTTAACAACTAGTTATGGGGTGTACCCACAGGGTCCTGTTCACGTGAAACCGGTCCTATTTTGGTGCCTGCCTCAACTAGGTACAAAGGTCTGGTTCTTGTTGGGTCCAGTTATGACATCAGCACAGTGTGGTCACTGATTGGTCAGGGGGCGTAGTCCTAGGTCGGAGGGCGGAGATTCAGTCTTCTCCAGTAGGTGGCGTATGCACCTGAACGTTGTTTGCAATCCGCCAAGAAGAAGAAGAAGATTCAGTCTTCCAGGAAATGCAAACTGCCGTCCCGCCAAACTCTAGAACAACAAGTTGGAGGAGCACATTTTTGAGAATTAACACAGGCTAATAATTATGTCACAACCGTGGTCAAACGCGGAGGTTCAGGCTTTTCTGTATTTGCTGGCCGATGAAAATATTCAGAGGGAGCTGGATGGAGTGACGTGCAATGAAAAGATTTTTCAAGAGGTGTCTGCGCAGGTGAGTGTTTTCTAACTTTAAGCATATTTCCAGTGAGTCATGCAACTGTTTCTTAGCTTTTTTGGACTGCGGAAAGACCGTTTCAGAGACTGACTTCAGGCAACAGCCGAGAGGCTTTTAGGAAAAAAAAAAAAAAAAGATGGCGGAACGGCTCGTTTCTCTGAAATATAACAAGAAAATCACATAAACAATATTTGTTAGCTCGAAATTGTAGCAGAGGAGGTGTGTCTGAGTCTATCATTTGCTTAATAAATGCACTTTAATGGTCTAATTCGCCGAGTTGGCAGCTGTTTTCAAGGTTCGAAGCAGAGCAGAATGTGTGTATGGCAGGCCGTTTGAGTCGATAATAGCGAGTGAAGATTCTCAGTCATCCAGGACATGGTAAATTCTAAAAAGTGCAAGGAAGGAAAAAAATAGTCTAAAGCATAGTATAATAAATAAAGTCCAGTTGTTTTTGTCTTGAACTTTTTTGAATTTATCATTATAGCCACGTTTTCATATTACGTGATACAACCGCCAACTTCATGCCATACAGGTTACTTCTGTTTTTGTTTTTGGTTTGTTGGTTCAGTCAGAATAAATGGAAACGGTCATATCTCAGTCCAAAAACGGTTTATAAATATGGGGAAAAATCCATAAATTTGTCACTTAGGCCTATAGGCCTGTATTAATGTGTAATGTGATTTATTTCAGGTTAAAGCTGCTATATGTAACTTTTCTAACAATATATTTTTAACATATTTCTTCACTCTGTCACTAGATTGATGTTAGAGAGGTAATCTCTGAAAAAAACTAAAAAAAAATATTGTCCCCTTGCTTCTCCAGGTGGTAAATAAGCATTTCTAAAAAGAAAAAGTGACCCGCCATTTTCCAGCCAATAAAAACAAAGTTTGTAACCAGCCAATAAAAACCGAGCTTGAATTTGAATCAGCCAATAAAAACAGAGCTTGAATTTGAATTTCAACAGACCACAAGGGGGCAGAGCCATATATGGCTCTGAGGGGGAGAGATCAGAATGCTTTGCCTGTTGAAAATTTTTCTAAGTGCTGCAGTTCTACAGAAACTGCAGACTGAACCTTTAATCAGTCAGTTCCTGTGTAAAGATCCTCTAGCCGTGGGTGTCCTTGGAGAAGGATGGGACAAGTCACTGCACTGTAAAGCAAGTATGCCATGACAGAAACACTCCAAACTTTGAAAATTACAGATAAAAGCAAAGGATAATGATGTTTAGAGGAGATTATAACAATAATTTTGTGTTGTTTGCCAGATGGGGCAGTGAAAACAGCCAGCCAGACATATGAAGCCATCGCTGAACTGCTGCATCAGGATCTGATCTTGTGACTCCAGACTACACATCAACTGCAGCCGAACAGACCTCAGAGCTTCTCCTGATGCTCTGCTCTCCTGCACCTTGTCCACATTGTGCCAAAGATGTCCTCGGTGCCTCAGTAAAAAAAAAAAACAGTCCTGCATTGACAACACAAACAGGTCCTATGAACTCAGCAGATGTCATACAAGCTCAGTTTGTGACGGAGCAGGGGTACTGTGACTTCATGGTGTTTTTCATTCAACCTTTATTTAGTCAGGTAAATCTCATTGAGCCTCGTGGACTCTTTTACAAAAGCGACCTGCTACAAACTAAAGAACTTTAGTTCTGGGTCAGATGACTTTATTCACAGAGGATTGTGTCTGATGGTGAGTTCTTTACAGAAGCAGTGAAAAATGTAGAAATGTTCTACAGGTCAGCATTTTTACTGGCCAAATTTTACTTTTAATTATTGTTGCATGTTTTGGAACAACAGGTTAACATTCCAGTGATGATATTTTAAGTTCATATTTCATACATAACTGCAGATTTAGTAATATGTTTTTCTGTTTCTACAAATAACACCAATCTTTCATTTTTTAAAACTGTTACAATTTTATTGACATGTAACATTTACAGTGTTTAAATAAAGTTGCTTTGATATTTTGATTGGAATTGATTGATTACATATTGTTAAGTTTATATTACAAATGTTTTAGTTTGGAACACACTTGTTGATCAACTGGGACAATGGAGCGGCGCAGATTTTTTAGGATGCATGCCACTTTCAGTTTTGTCCAAAGTAGTGTACTCCACCATCATCAATGTGTGTATATATAAATATATATGTATATATATATATATATATATATATATATATATATATATATATATATATATATATATATATATATTATATATATATATATATGTATATGTATATATGGGCAGCACGGTGGCACAACTGGTAGAGCTGCTGCCTCTCAGCGAGCAGGTCCCGGTTCAAATCCCGGTCCGGGGCCTTTCTGGGTGGAGTTTGCATGTTCTCTCCGTGCATGCGTGGGTTTTCTCCGGGTGCTCCGGTTTCCTCCCACAGTCCAAAAACATGCATGTTAGGCTGATTGGTAACTCTAAATTGACCCTGGGTGTGAGTGAGACAGGTCCCTCTTGTAAATGAGTCCCCCGTGGCTCAACGAGGCTAACCTGTATAAATAAAGGTTGAATGAATGAAAAAAAAAAAAATCTATGTATATATATCTATGTATATATATCTATGTATATATATATATGTTACGGCTGGCTCGGGCCGAACACATTAAATGGACAAAGGACACAAGAAGGCAGAAGGTAAATTAAAAAGGTTTATTGAAAAACAGCCCGACTCCTCCCTCCAGGTGCGGAGTGCACCGTCTTCTGGCACAGGGTCAGGAAAAAGCAAAAGAAAGACAAAAAGTTCAAACAAATGGTGGACAGAGTGAGTCAGCCAAAAACAAAATAACGTCACCAGCGCAGGGCCAACCCATAAAAACAGGGCCGTCGAAGCCTGTCTGGTGACGGACTACCTAACCAAAGGGGACTCTAGGGGTAAAAGAAAACCGAGAACTGAGCTACCGATCTCACTCTGTCATTAGGCAAACAAAAAGACTCCTAAACTGCTGGCCACCACCAGCCACACAACCTCCTGGTTAAACCAAGCTAACCAAACCACGCAGGTCAGCCTCCCTCTTCTGAGCAGGATCCAAAAGTTACCAATGCAGCCTTCAGCCACCAAGTGCACCAAGCACAGCGAAGCCAAAAATGAGCAACCATTCCTAAGTGCTTCAAGCACAGTCAAACTTCACAAGCACAAATGAGCAGACACTTTCTAAGTGCATCTAGCACAGTCAGGACCAAACATGAGCAATCAGCTACTCACCAAAAATCTTCTAAACAGAAGATCAACCTTCCTGACAGGCAGGGGCGGGCGGAGAACACCCCACAGTACCCAAACAGTACCCAAACAGTACCCAAACAGCTCAGCACAAAGCAACCAAACTCTGAGCTCACAACCTCCGCATTCAAGCACTCTCACTCTGAAGTATATATAGGCGTGTCACTGGTGGTCCTGGCTGAACACACAAGCCTGATCATAATCAGACTGATTAACCAACAAAACTTGACTGCAGTCAACATATACAAAAAACTGTAGGTGTCAGCATGGGTAGCTTCCTCAGGATACATAACACCTCCACCACCAGTGTTTTGTATGGGGAAAAAATGTAGTCTTGTGGGGACACCGGCTACATAGCACCATACAAAAAGGCAAGTTGGGGTAGGGTACTCAAAAACGAGAGAGGGCATCGGCTATAACGTTGTCCTTACCTCTAATGTGTAATATGGAGAGGTTAAAAGGCTGCAGTCGCAAAGACCAGCTCATTAAGCGTCGATTTTTATTACACATCCGATGCAAAAAGGTAAGGGGGTTGTGGTCAGTGTATACGATAATGGGATCGCAAGATCCTCCAATGTACACTTCAAAATGCTCTAGTGCCAAGATCAAAGCCAAGGCTTCCTTTTCTATGGTCGAGTACCCTTTTTGATGTTTGTTCAACTTCCGGGAGTAATAGGAAACTGGGTGTTCCACTCCGTCTGTTCCTTCCTGAATGAGAACAGCTCCTACTCCAGAGTCACAAGCATCTACAGCCAGTTTAAAAGGGACATCGAATTTTGGTGCAGCTAGCACTGGAGCCTTAGTCAACAATGTTTTTGTTTGATCAAACGCTTCTTGGCACCTCTCAGACCAGATAAAAGGTGTTTTCGGGCTGAGAAGATCCGTTAGGGGAGCAGCCACAGCAGAGAAGTTCTTACAGAACCCTCTGTAGTACCCCACCATGGCTAGATAACGTCTCAGCTCCGTCCGGGTGGAAGGTATTGGGACAGACAATATTGCTTCCACTTTTGCCTCAACTGGACGTACTTGACCACTTCCAACACGTTTACCCAAATAGGTCACAGTTCCGTGCCCAAACTGACATTTAGCCAGATTAACTGTTAACTTAGCTTCTTTCAGACGTGTAAAAACTATTTGTAGGTGTTTTAAGTGATCTTCCCAAGTATCTGAGAACACCACCACATCATCTAGATATGCTTCACAAAAGGGTAACTCGGACAGGACTATGTTCATTAGTCTTTGGAAGGTAGCAGGAGCGTTACGCATGCCAAAAGCCATGACTGTGTACTCAAGAAAATTATTAGGGGTAACAAAAGCAGAGACCTCCTGACCTCGTTCAGTCAATGGCACTTGCCAATAACCTTTCAATAAGTCCAAAGTGGTTACAAAGCGTGCAGCGCCCACATGGTCGACACAATCCTCGATTCTAGGGAGAGGATAACAATCTGGTTTGGTTACAGCATTTACTTTTCTGAAATCAGTGCAAAATCGATCATCACCCCCATGTTTCACTATCAACAAGCAAGGTGAACTCCATGCACTAGTACTGGGTATGGCCAAGCCATTGTTTAGCATGTACTGCACTTGTTTGTTCATACGTAAGCGTTTCTCCGGATTCACTCTATAAGGGTGTTGTTTAATGGGGTTTGTTTCACCCACATCGATATCATGTTTTAGGACATCGGTCCTAGAAGGGACATCAGAGAATAAACAGGCGTTAGAAAATATCAACTGTCTTAGTTCATCCCTTTTATTGTCATCAAGATGGGAGAACAACAACTGTAGGTTCTGAAGATAATGTGAATTTAAAAGCTTGCCTTCAAGAATGGCAGAAGAGGAACTGTCCACCTCCTGTTCAGCACTGGAGAGCTCCTTTTGGGGCTCTGCATCTTCGGCTACTCTGGGGACATCACAGAGGGGAACAGCTAACACACTAACCCTCTCAATGTATGGTTTCAACATGTTGATGTGACAAAGGTGTAGTGGGCATGACAGTGTCCACTTTGATACACCTGTGTACTTTTGAACTGTTCCAGAGATGACCTTTACTGACCTCTCAGTAAAGCAAGACATTTACCACAAAATGATTCCATTAGTTGTAATCTGAGAATATAGTCACCAAAAGAGACTATTTCTATCTTTGATTTTATTCTGATGTGATCAAAAGAATAACTTTTGTCATTTTCATGATATATGTTATATGCTGTTATTCTTTTAATATGGAGTATTACTGTGTTCACTGCTGTGTTAAAGTTGAAGTCTCGGGTCAGAGAGACCCGACGGTTTTGTTTAGAAAGTCAGAAGACAGTTAATCCGTTGTTTTTCAGGAGAAGGGCTCCAGCTTTCTCTGTTTTTTTCTAAACATTTTCCTCTGCTGCTGGCTGTAACCTTGGGTCGTGATAACACAAGTCTCACTCCTCTCATGATCTTCTTTTAAGTTCTAACTTTTGCTGAAACGCTTCAGAGTTTGCTGGGAACTTCAAAAGAGATGTGAACTTTCCCAAAGAGCTGGATGGACGTTTAGCCACACGCTAAGGGCATGTCGTCCAGCTAAAGGACTAATAACAGGCTGTTATGAGTCCACTTCGAACGAGCGTAAGCTCAAAACTTTGTTTATTCCTTCATGGAATAGTTATCTTGAAGTCAGAGGCCAGGAGCTGACGCATTTTCTGATGACCAACGCGAAACCAGGAGACGTTGGAAGGTAAACGAATAACCTGCTCGGAGGTACTGGTTCCCACAAGGACCCGTGCATCTGAAAAGCTACAAGGTCTTCTCTCTTACCGGGCTGTCGTCAAAAGGTAAAGAGCTGTTTACAAACGTACCTGGGGTTTAGCAGAAGTCGGACGGAAAGTGTCACTTTTGGTAACATGCTCAAGACCATTTCCTGTAAACCATCTCTCCATCTTTCCTCCTATTCTTTTCCCTCAAATTCTAAGCTGGAAACTAATTAAGTTAAAGAGCCCTCAGACTAAATATGTTTAACACCTTGTATTTAGGTCTGTTGTGTTGTAATTCAAGTGTGCTGACGTATTAAATTGAAAGAAAGTGAAATCATGTCAATCAAGTGTAATGGTGTTAATTTAGTGATTTATTTTAAATAAATGGTAGTGTCTTTGGCATACCAACTAAGTTAACGTGTCCATTGTCACTCTATGGCTTTATTTATTTATCCATCATAAAGATCACAGAAATATTGGGTAAACTGAAAAAGAAAAGAATCCGTGAAATTACTATTCAATCTGAATAAGTAAATTAATTAAGGATAAAGAGGTCAGCTTAATACTGACCCCTGTTAAAATCCTTTACATCTGGGTAGCACTGTATGTGTTTAAAGACACAATATAGGGTCTCCCTCGTGTTCCCTTCAAAGGCGAGAAGTACGCCTCCTATCTGGAGTAGAAACCAAATAGTAGCGATCATTTAGCTTTTTCTGAATGACATAAGGTCCGCTATAACGGGCCTGTAAGCTACTACCAGGAATAGGAATTAAAACTAACACTTTGTCACCCGGTTGAAACACTCGTGCTACAGCTTTTCGATCAAACAGGGATTTCATGTTAGCTTGTGCCGTCTGTAGGTTAGTCTTTATGGAGGACCAAACTGACATAATAATAAATAAAAGAATAAATATATATCCGACATAAAACAATACATATATAAATTAAAGTAGAAATATATATCCTAAATAATAATAAATAAAAGAATAAATATATAAATCAAAGTAGAAATATATATTTTAATGAGAAATAAAAGCATAAATATATATATTCTTTTTTATATCTCCTTACACATGAGAAATAAAAGCATAAATATATATATTCTTTTTTATATCTCCTTACACATGAGTTTCCGTCAATAACAATAGATATTTTGCTTTGCCTTTTTCTCGCTGTTTTTCCGTTTGCTATATTTATTGCTGTATTTATTT
Organism: Garcialebias charrua; assembly: GCA_038048925.1. Classification (NCBI taxonomy): domain Eukaryota; kingdom Metazoa; phylum Chordata; class Actinopteri; order Cyprinodontiformes; family Rivulidae; genus Garcialebias; species Garcialebias charrua. The sequence goes on along the minus strand of JBBPBX010029184.1, from coordinate 27,619 downwards.
ATTGCTGTATTGTTAGCTGCATTTATTTCTGTATTGTTTTCTCGCTGCATTTCTGCCTCTTCGGTATGTTAATGAGGAGGGCTGCTTTCTAAATCCAGCTCTTCTATTGGTCAATAAACCGGAAATAGAACGATCAGTGTGCAGATCGATTGAGCATGCCTGCGCTGCAGTTCTCTTAGGAGATCTCCGTATTTGAGAGGAAGTAAACAACAATTAGAGATGTATCGTAGGATTGCTGAGGCACGTTGCTAGCTTAGCTGAAAGTAATACAGTCAGTGATGACTATTTACTGTTTTAGCTGAAAGTAATACAGTCAGTGATGACTATTTACTGTTTTAGCTGAAAGTAATACAGTCAGTGATGACTATTTACTGTTTCCAGTCGATGTTTTGAGTGAGTGGCTGCTCCAGGTAGCTGCAGACACGGACACTGAAGCATTAGTTGTCCAGATTTTGGAGGAAGTGGCTTGTCGTTTGCACAAATCCGTGTACCCCACAAGAACAGCTGGAAGACCTGCTGCCCGCTGACGTCTTGGAATCATATCTTCATGCGGGAGTATCTGTCATGGATATTGGCAGACTTTTTGGGGTCAGTGAAAGAACAGTCTATAGGCGAATGGCAGAGTACGGTATAAGGTAAGTACACATGTGTGGTATTTCTTTTGCTACTTTGAACTTATTTGTATTTTATATTTTTATTATAATTCCAGTTGTTCCGGAACATCTGTTGTGTTCAAATATCGACTTTTAATAGTAAAACATATTATCTTAAGCCTTTAATCCACTTAAGAAGTTCAGAATTGTGAGATATTCATATTCATCTACGATTAACTCGCGATCTGTTCAGGGTGTACCCTGCTTCTGGCCTACTGACCTCTGGAGATAGGTTCCCTCACCCATCATGACCCAACTAGGATAAGTGTTGATGGATTGATTGATTCATTCAAATATATTGAGTTGTAGATGGCATCAGAAAAGTATTTACGAATTTGTTGATGTCCACCATTCAGATACTTCCACATGACTGTTATGGTAATTCGTCTTCAAATTGTGTAATACATTTGTGTCAGAAATTCTGTCCATCCAATTTCTTCCGTGTGGAGAACCTCACTTTCAGTTGACTTTTATTTTTTCTTGTAGAGTATCTGACTCATACTGCAACATTGAAGATGATGAGCTGGATGGAGTTGTGCGAGAGATTCGAAGTCATCACCCTAATACGTACAGGATACACGTTGCTATGGGGCTACTTGGCCAAAGTAAGTCAACAGATGAGCCTATGGTTGCTTATACCAACACCAATTGCAGTTCTATATAACATTGGATTGGTAACAAATAACAGTTTACCACAACGTAAAAGGATCACAAAGAAAATTACATGTCATACTGTTGAAAGTAACTTAAATGTTCTAATGTATTGCAGTGGCATAGCAATATTGTAATCTTATCTTAACTGTCATTATTACACCATGGACTCATTTCATTATGTTCATCACCTCCAAATCAAACACGTTTTAATTATGGTTTACTTAATTTTCAAGGAAGAAGAGTGCGAGAAGCATTGCACCGAGTTGACCAGCAAGGAAATTTGATGCGCACTTTCCAGCTTCGCACTGTTTCAATCAGTCAGATTTATATGGGTGATTAATAACACATATTTATGCCATGTGACAAACTCAAAACACACATTCAATTTTACTTTACACGGTCTTTAAAAAAGAGGAATTATGTTGACATTACAAATACATGTACCGGTACTCTTTAAAAGTACTGTAGTGAATAAGGACCTCAAGTGATGAGAAAGTTCATTCTCAATAGTCCAGGTATCAAATCCGCTCATTCTCAATCAGTTCATCTGGACAGTTTCTTTTTTGTAGAAACGTTTCACCCTCACTCCAGAGGGCTTCGTCAGTCAGAGTAGTCCAAAGCACACTGAAGTTAACCCACCAAGTAAACAACTTAAGTGGACCAACCAGTTTGCTGTAGCCAAGATGGTTTCTGGGGGCTTGTCCCTCGTTGACTCCTCCCAGGCAGGCAGACATGTCCAAAGTGGTTCAAGACAAGAAAGTTCATTCTCAATAGTCCAGGTATCAAATCCGCTCATTCTCAATCAGTTCATCTGGACAGTTTCTTTTTAGTAGAAACGTTTCACCCTCACTCCAGAGGGCTTCTACGAAGCCCTCTGGAGTGAGGGTGAAACGTTTCTACTAAAAAGAAACTGTCCAGATGAACTGATTGAGAATGAGCGGATTTGATACCTGGACTATTGAGAATGAACTTTCTTGTCTTGAACCACTTTGGACATGTCTGCCTGCCTGGGAGGAGTCGACGAGGGACAAGCCCCCAGAAACCATCTTGGCTACAGCAAACTGGTTGGTCCACTTAAGTTGTTTACTTGGTGGTTTAACTTCAGTGTGCTTTGGACTACTCTGACTGACGAAGCCCTCTGGAGTGAGGGTGAAACGTTTCTACAAAAAAGAAACTGTCCAGATGAACTGATTGAGAATGAGCGGACCTCAAGTGATGATTACACAGATTACTTTCATTAAGAAACTTTTCACAGAGACCAACTAACACAATGACATTAAAGCTGCAGTATGTAACATTTTTTATAAACATATTTCTTCACTCTGTCACTATCTCCTGACAGACTGATGTTAGCCAGGTAATCTCTGAAAAAAAAATACTGTATATATCTATTGTCCCCTTGCTTCTCCAGGTGGTAAATAAGCATTTCTAAAAAGAAAAAGTGACCCGCCGTTTTCCAGCCAATAAAAACAGAGTTTGTAACCAGCCAATAAAAACAGAGTTTGAATTTGAATCAGCCAATAAAAACAGAATTTGAATTTCAGCAGACCATGGGAGAGCAGAGCCATATATGGCTCTGAGGGGGAGGGATCAGAATGCTTTGCCTGTTGAAATTTTTTCTAAGTGCTGCAGTTCTACAGAAACTGCAGACTGAACCTTTAAAGTTTTTAAAATCGTCTTAGCATAAGTGAGAAATGTATTCTTAATGGAACTACTCTGTGTTTTAACGTAAACATTTACTCTGCTGAATAAGAGCACTGCAGTTATGATTTTCCTTCTCTGTGAATTCCAGGCCTGCATTCAACAAACAAAAGAAAGTTTCTTCTACCAGTGATAATCAAAAATGTTTTTGTTGTCTATATAGATGGCGATTCGTTGTTCACGGGGGCATTGATGGCTTCAGTCGCCTCATTGTTTACCTGACTGCTGCTACAAACAATCGTGCCACAACAGTTCTTCAGAGCTTTCTTGAAGCTGTGAATACATATGGAGTGCCATCTCGTGTTCGTTCAGACAAAGGAGGGGAGAACGTACTAGTGGCACACTTCATGGTCTCAACCAGAGGCCAAAACAGAAATTCTCACATAACAGGAAGAAGCACACATAACCAGAGGTATTTAAATTAAAGTCTTGATTTATTCTCCATTCTCCATGTTTTCATACTGACTACTTCCATGGAAGTTGCTACCTTTTCCAAAATAGTATGAAAAATAACCGTCGTGAATTCCCGGGGTAAGTAGAAAGGTCTGGATCTCACAATCCTGAACTCAATGTCCACAGAGCAATAACTGGATACCGGGGTGGCGTTTTATTTTAAGTTGTTGGTCTTTATATTAGTGTATTATGACAACCTTGCTCCTTTTTCACACTAAAATGTCTTTTCCATCCAGGATTGAGAGGTTATGGAGAGATGTGTTTGGGGCAGTGTTGGATCTGTTCTATACAACTTTCTGCTACCTGGAGACCGAGGGCCTGCTGACAGACAACGAGGTGCACTTATACGCATTACACTGGACCTTTCTACCTTAAATCAACAGACATCTGCAATTCTTCACAGACGGCTGGAACCACCACAGACTACGCACAGAACGGAACCAGTCACCACTGCTGTTGTGGTCTCAAAACCCACGTGCAGGTCACGACCCCGCACAGGTTTGTTTAATTTATGCCGTTTTACAAAGTGCAATTGTAAATTTGCTTTTGTGGTTTAAAAAAACACCAGTGTGTGTAAACTGGATGTTATTTATATCATGTTCTCTTAACTCTGACAGGTTGACAACCAGTATGGCATTGATGGGGAGAGCCACTATGGTGGCCATCATGATGGCGTGAGTGACTGTGTCAGAGGTAGAGCGTCCAAGTCCTTTGACTCAGGTGGAAATTGAAACACTACCAGATCCAACGACCTTGTTTTCTAATGTGATTAATGTTTATTGCCAGACAGTTGATATTCTGACTGGAATCTTTGGAAGTATGTAAATTGAAGCTACAAAAGACATTTCCTTCATTCCTATTTTGGTGCAACTTTTTTTTCATTGATACATAAAAATCCTTTTTAGGTGGGTGTAATGTACTGTACTGTATTATCAAAATGTTTGTGCCGTCTTTTTTGCTGAAAGGTTCTGAAATTTACATCGTTATAACAGAGCCAACTTGCTATTTATTAAGACTGATTACATAATACTACACAGTGGTATTCAAGTTACATTCTATATTGTAAAAGAAAATAAATTGTATGTAAACTTATTTAAATTAAAAATATTCAGTGTTTACATGTGCTTTTTTCATGTTTATGTAATAAAGTCACCATTATTAAACCATTGTAATTTTATTTACAAATTCAACCACATCAGCTTTAACATTTTGTATGTAAGCAATTTCTAGATACGAAATTAATTAATATGATGGTCTAATATTTCCTAACATTTTCTGTGATACAGCTAATAAATGTGTTACCTGGGTAAACAATTTATATCAGCAGGTAGAAGCTTCAAAATATGTTCTACAATAACATTAAACTGTTTTATTTGAAACAAGAATGCAAAGTTCTGTCAAACTGAAGTAATTAACAAGTGCACTAGACACTACTTCATAACAATTAAAAAACATTTGAAAGTTGTAACTTTGAAAAAATACATAGTGCATTTCTAAGTGCATAAACTTGTAAAACGTTGAAACGGCCTGGTTCAAATTAGGCCAAAACCAGAGTAGCTTGAAGACATGCTGGCCATAAGGTGTTGGTGGAAGTCAGCATAGGTTTTGTGATTTTTGGACAACTTCAACGTCAGGAAGCAAGTGGATGACTGCGGGAGATGGCAGTCAACAACTTCTACCTCCAGATTGGAGCTGACCAGACCCCAGCCAGTCCAAAAAGTTAGTAGACTCCTTAGGTTGTCTGAGGTCCCTTAAAGACGTCAGCGGGCAGCAAATATCCAGGTCTTCCAGCTGTTCTTGTGGTGTACACAGATTTGTGCAAACGACAAGCCATTCCTCCAAAATCTGGACAACTAATGAGTCAGCTTCAGTATCTGTGTCTGCAGCTACCTGGAGCAGCCACTCACTCAAAACATCGACTGGAAACAGTAAATAGTCATCACTGACTGTATTACTTTCAGCTAAGCTAGCAACGTGCCTTAAATCCTCAGCAATCCTACGATACATCTCTAGGAGCCAAGATGGTCTAGTGGCAGGGTTTTTGACTACGGACCCGAAGGTCGCGGGTTCGCGTCCCGGCCACTACCCAGCTTGGGGTGTCTATGAGTGCACACCTATTTCTCCAGCTCCCCGGGCGCTTTCGGGCTGCTCACTGCACCACCTGGTAGGTGGTTGGGTTAAATGCAGAGACGAATTTCGTCTGTGTATGGGAAACATACGCAGATGACAGGAATAGACATTATTATTATTATTATTATTATTAATAGTTGTTTACTTCCTCTCAAATACGGAGATCTCCTAAGAGAACTGCAGCGCAGGCATGCTCAATCGATCTGCACACTGATCGTTCTATTTCCGGTTTATTGACCAATAGAAGAGCTGGATTTAGAAAGCAGCCCTCCTCATTAACATACCGAAGAGGCAGAAATGCAGCGAGAAAAGAATACAGAAATAAATACAGCCAACAATACAGAAATAAATAAATACAGCAATAAATACAGCAAACGGAAAAACAGCAAGAAAAAGGCAAAGCAAAATATCTATTGTTATTGATGGAAACTCATGTGTAAGGAGATATAAAAAAGAATATATATATTTATGCTTTTATTTCTCATGTGTAAGGAGATATAAAAAAGAATATATATATTTATGCTTTTATTTCTCATTAAAATATATATTTCTACTTTGATTTATATATTTATTCTTTTATTTATTATTATTTAGGATATATATTTCTACTTTGATTTATATATGTATTGTTTTATGTCAGATATATATTTATTCTTTTATTTATTATTATGTCAGTTTGGTCCTCCATACTCCGTCAGCTGGACAACCACAATGACTGATTCTTTTCAAGCAGCTCTTTATACTTTTAGCCACAAGATGAAGCTAAAGAGGTCAGTTCTGAAAAGCTTTTCAGCGATGAACCCTTATACGAAGCACGCTTCAGTGCTTTATTAAAGCTTCATTTGCCCACCACTAACCCTAACCTATTTTAGGAACACAAAACAAAAAACAACTAAATCTATCTAAAAATTAACTACTGTATGTAGTTTCTCCTCTTTAACAGAGTGTAAGTCTGAAAAATAAAAAAGGTATGACATACTTAAAACCAAGGATTAAATTGAGGATTATTAAATTGAGTTAATTAATCAAGTAAAAAAAAAAAGATACAATGAAAACATCCGTCATCTTTACCAGCTTTTTCCTTTTTTGGGTCGTGCAGGTCACTGGTGCCCATGTCCAGCTATCACTGTGCAAGAGACGGGGGACACCCTGGACAGGTCTCCAGTCCGAGACAAACAAGACAACCATTCCACCCGCTTCTGATTTTATCAGTCCATTAAATGGCCCCTATCATTTATTATCACCCCCATTCCTATCGCTCAGAATGCCCCTACTGTACCTACTAGTAGGTTTAAAGGTACGTTGTCACCGTTACAAGCGATGACAGCAGGCTCCGTCTTTAGCTACGTGTCAAAGTTTCGAGTAAAGCCTCTGGCGTTAGGTTTAGGGTCTTTTAGGCACAAGGGTAAGGGGGTTAGGTTTAGGGTTGGTCCTCTGGGTCAGGTTTAAGGTTAGGTTGAGGAAAACTGTTAAATAAACTGAAAAAACCAAAAACGCTACACTTCCGGATTGACGGAAACACGCTGCCTACTCACAGCGATTATAACGCTGATAACGTTCTGTTAAACATGCTAGTAGGTAGTAGGTTACCTATTCTCCGCTACGAATGGGGATGATAACAGTTGATAACGCCCATTGTATGGACTGACAACATCCGAACCCACTGACCATTCACTCTCTCTCTCAAAGTCAAAGTCAACTTTATTGTCAGAACTGCAATATGTACAGGACATACACAGGATTGAAATTGCGTTTCTCTCAGTCCCTCGGTGCAACAGTAACCATTTAAACACTAAAACACTGAAACATTTAATAAACATAAGCATAAAATAGTAAAAGTGTAACACTGTCCTGAGTTTTTGCATAGTAGTATAAAAGTATGAAAATTTACACCAACACTAAAACACTAAACATTTAATGAACATAAGCATAAAATGAAATAATAAAAGTGTAATACTGTCCTGAGTTTTTGCATAGTAGTATAAAAAGTATAAAAAGTGTATCTATAAAATAAACTGAAGGTTCTAGCATTGACATTTGCAAAGAGTGGCAAAGCAGCATATGAGTTAATGTACACAGTATATGTATGAGGTAGTTGATGTTGGTATAGAGGCAAAGTGGCATATGCAGTAAGGCACATTGGGCATCCTTAAATAAGGCTAGTCAGAGAATACTGTATATGTATCAGCAGTAGTGTAGATATAAAAGTAGTGTAAATGTAAACAGTAGTAATAAATGTAAACAGTAGTAATAAATGTAAACAGTATTAATAAATGTAAACAGTGAATGTAAACAGTAGTATGACTATAGGCAGTAATGTAATACAAACATTAGTGCAAATATGAGAAGTAGTGCAAACTGAATGAGCACATGACCGAGAGTTTAGTGAATAACCCGTTTGATGACACAGAGTCCAGTGTTAAAATCTTTGTGTTGTGTGGTAATGTGTGAGAAAGTTTTTTGTGTTAAGGCAGTTCAAATGGGAGGGGAGGCAGAGCAGGCAGAGTGTTTAGCATCCTGACTGCCTGATGAACAGAGCTGTCTCTCAGTCTGCTGGTTCGAGCCTGGAGACTCCTCAGTCTCCTCCCTGATGGCAACAGGCTGAAGCAGCTGTGTAGTGGGTGTGTGGGATCACCTGCCATGCAGAGGGCTTTCCGAGTGAGGCGGTTGCTGTGTAAGTCCTGCAGTGAGGGGAAGGAGGTGCCGACGATCTTCTCAGCTGCTCTCACGATGCGCTGGAGGCTCTTGCGGCAGGATGCAGTACATGCACCAAACCACACAGTGATGCAGCTGGTCAGGACACTTTCTATGGCACCTCTGTAGAAGGTGCACATGATGGGGGTTGAAGCTCCAGCCCTTTTCAGCTTGCGGAGAAAGTAGAGACGCTGGTGAGCCTTCTTGGCCAGTGATGCAGTGTTCCTGCTCCAGGACAGGTCCTCTGAGACGTGCACTCCCAGGAACTTGGTGCTGTCCACTCTCTCCACTGCGGTGCTGTTGATGGTCAGAGGGGCATGTTGTGCATCCCTCTTCCTGAAGTCCACAACAATCTCCTTTGTCTTCTCCACGTTGAGAGTGAGATTGTTGTGTCCGCACCACAAGGCCAGGCGGCTCACCTCGTTCCTGTAGTCCGTCTCATCGTTGTTGCTGATGAGACCCACCACTGTTGTGTCGTCCGCAAACTTGATGAAGTGGTTGGAGCTGTACGATGGTGTGCAGTCGTGTGTTAGCAGGGTGAATAGAAGGGGGCTCAGCACACATCCTTGTGGGGCCCCTGTGTTCAATGTGATGGTGTGTTCCTCTCACAACTAAAGACAAATTAGAGTCACCAATCAGTCTAACATGCAAGTTTTTTATCTGTGGGAGGAAACCGGAGTACCCGGAGAAAACCCACACATGCACGGAGGAAACATGCAAATTCCACACAAAAAGGCCCCCAGCCAGGATTTGAACCGGGGTAACCTGCTTGCTGAGAGGCGGCAGCTCTACCAACTATGCTACCGTGCTGCCCAGGGAGACATCCATCGGATATTTAAGGTGTTGAAGCTCCAAGTCAACCCAGCTGAGGTGAGTTCTCCTCCCGCCTTGATGCTCGCTGCATTTCTAAAAGCTCAAGTCGCTTTGGGACAGGTGACATGCTAGTCTAGAATGTAATGCATTTACCTGTAATACCATACCATACCAATTTATTTATAGAGCACTTAAAACAGCAACGAGGCCAACCAATGTGCTGTAATCCTCATTAATGTAATTTACCTGTACACTTACTTTTTTAATATTGATTCTGATTATGGCAGCACAGTGGCAAAGTTGGTAAAGCTGTTGCCTCTCAGCGAGAAGGTCGCAGATTCAAATCCAGGCCAGGGGCCTTTCTGGTCGGACTAGTCTGATTGTTAACTCTAAATTGTCTCTAGGTGTGGGTGAGAGAGTGAATGGTTGTTTGTCTTGTTTGTCTCTGTGTGTCCCTGTGATGGACTGGAGACCTGTCCAGAGTGTCCCCCGCCTCTCACACAGTGACTGCTGGACATGGGCACCAGTGACCTCCGTGACCAAAAAGGAAGAAGCGGATAAGGATAATGGATGAATGATTAATTTCTGAGAGTTCCATTATCTTGTGTTTCCCAAGTCATCTTGCTAAAACACACACACACACTCACACTTTAGTCCTAAACCAAACCCCTAACCCACCAACGGGACTTCTTCTTATGGGGCCCGGGCTTTGGGCCCCATAAGAAGCAGTTGATCTTCACAATTTGGTATAACTCAGAAAATGGGCCTCACAAAGTAACATAAACAAGGACACACACACACACACACACACAAAACAATGTCACCTGTATTCTGCTAAATATTCTTCTCTATTATCAGAATTTTGCAAATTAGGTCAAATATGATGGAAGGTTAAAGCTTAATTATGTTCATTGTAACATTTAAAAAATATACTACATATTGTGTATTACACTATAACCCCCCCAAATATAATATAATATAATATAAATATATATATATATATATATATAAATATATATATATAAATATATATATATATATATATATATATATAAATATATATATAATAAATATATATATATA